>JABSTR010001097.1:0-82173 GCA_013339765.2 Haemaphysalis longicornis | reverse complement strand
CGGGCCGCCCTCGAGCACAACCGTCGCTGCCCACTGCCAAGGCTCGAGAGCCCGTCTGGGCTCCGTCATCATGGCGCTGGTGTGCCGACTGCTGACGTTCCGGTCAGGTTGTTGGGCGCTGCCGTTCCTGCTGTTGAAGTGGCTAGGAACGCGTCGTGACTGAGAGTGAGCTGACTGGCCTATTGGGCATTGCTCTGGGACCTTGTGAACTGCGAGGTTATTTTGTGTATCTTTGAACTGTAGACTTCGTGTACGTTTGACCCAAACCCATCCTCTCTGTACGTCCCGACCTCGACTATGCTCACGTCCTGTGCTTGTCCTCCATCCTGTTGAATATAGACTTCGACGTGTTAAACAGTATTCGTTTACTGCCTGCCTGCGTGGTTTTCGGCCCATTCATAACAAAAAGTGGCGAGCCTGCCAGGATCGCACCCTTGACATCTGCAGGAAGAAGTTGAGTGCTGGGAAACACGTGATTAAATACTCCACCATGGACGTGGAGAAGCTAGTGGCGATCGGGACGCAGCTGGGTCTCTCAGGACCGGACCTTCGCGAGTGTGGATCGACACCCAGCGGAAGGAGCAGCATGCAGAGAGTTCAGCTGAAAGACAGGCACTCCGTGAAGCTGTAGAATGAGAGAGGGACGGCGAGAAGCTGCCGAGATAGCAAAGGAAGCTGCCAGATGGCCAAGGAAGCTGCCGAGAGGGAAAGGCGAATCCTGGAGTTGAAGATTCGTCTTCAAGAAGGGTCGCAAGTCACCCAACACCATTAATTGCGGGAACGAAACCAACCCAAATGCACCCGTCGTGAATCCGCAGAAAGTCCTACCCCTGTCCTACGCAGAAAGTCCTACCCCTGGCGGCATTTTTTTCACCACTTTCTTTGCGGCTCAAAAAATTCTTCATCTTTTTCTATGACCCCCACACAACCTCCCCTTGCTTTCCGAGGTTTTTTTGACTGCCAACCTAATTTTTTGTTCTTTGCTCTATATATTATATATATACTATATATATATATATATATGTAGGAAATGAGGGCTCGTTGACGAAATACACAAAAGATAGGTCGGCAGTCTACAACGCCAAAGGAGGCATAGGGGTGTTGTTAGGCTCTATTTTTTTTTACTACGGTTGATGAAGTTAAGATTTTTTTTAAGGAAAGAAAGAAAGAAAGAAAGAAAAACACGCGCCCAGAGTGGGGACCGAACCCACGCCTACCAGTTCGGCTATCTGGGCGACTGTGTTCTCCTTCACTTTCTGGGGTATTTATATTAACTACAACAAATGTATCTGACGCTTGAGGGTGGTAGCCAGCGCCACTTAATCTACACGGGGAGAAGGGGACCTTCTTTTCAACCCCCGGGGCATGACGCGAATGTCTACAGCCTGTCATAAGCGGGTTACTGGCGGGGACTTCTTGGTAAGGCATTCGAGATCTAATCGAAACGCGTTGGTTTTGTCCCCACTGTGGGCGCGTGTTTTTCTTTCTTTATTTCTCACGTAATAATTATAAAAATAATGTAACGTCAATCCCGGTAAAAAATAGTCTAACCATTCCCTATGCCTGCTTTTGGCGTTGTAGACTGCCGGCATTTTTTTCTGTATTTCCTAACGAGCCATTCATTTACAAACCCTAATATCGTGCGAAAGCTTAACGAGGGCCTCGGTTCTGGCAGCTTGATGCCAAGGTAGCATAAGTGGGTTCCCCGCCAGTTACCCGCTTATGACAGGCTGTAGACATTCGCGTCCCGCCCCGGCGGTTGAAAAGAAGGTGCCCTTCTTCCGTGTAGTCTATGTGGCGCTGGCTACCACCCTCAAGAGTCAGATACAGTTGTAGTAATATAAATACCCAGACAGTGAAGGAGAACACAGTCGCCAGATAGCCGAACGAGGTAGGGCATTCTAGATCTAATCGAAAGGCGTGGGTTCAGTCCCCACTCCGGGAGCGTGTTCTTTTTCTTCTTTCTTTCTCACGTAATAAAAAAAATAAAGTTAATGTAACGTCACTAACGGTAAAAAATAGTGTAACCATTCCCCTATGCCTTCTTTGGCGTTGTAGACTGCCGCCAATTTCTTTCTGCATACACACACACACAAGACACAACACACACATTCTTTGCTGAAACGTTTCAGCATTATTGTTATACCATATATCCTCCCTTATATTATATATTATTTATCACCTTTTGTGGCTTACATGCTCGCATTTGATCTGAAAGCATTAAAAACTATCACAGCTGGCAATCTTTGCCAGGGTGTTCACCAAAAATGAAGATTGGGCTTAGCTAAAAATTGGAAGATAGAACTATGAAAAGTGCCTGCATACTTCAAAACCCTATGGGCAGTCTTATTCTGTCACAAGGTTCCTACCCACCGCTATATATTGCGAACACTGCACTAACGTTTGGGAGTCGCACCGCACAAACGTGAGTGCTCCAAAACAGAGAACCGAGAGGCTGCAACACCATGAAGAGGCAGCATGGAAAGGCAGGAGTACAAATCTAAGGTTTTTTAAAACAACCTTTCAAACTTTTTTGTGAGTGGCTACTGCTACCTGGACCCGGCGAGCTTCATTAGTTTACTAGAAAAAATAATTGCCTACTATAAAAATATCCAAATTGCCTGCCATCTGTGATGCGGTCATGTCTAAAAAAGGTTGCATAGCTAGTTTGTGAGAACTTGTCTGTATACTGCTTCTACTATGGTATAAACACGATTACATGAAGAATTTTCAACTTTTCCGTCTTTCTGATCTTACTAATCTTATCCCCTTTTCTTTTTTCAACTTTACTAAAATGTGCTTTACATGCAGAGTTTTAACCTGGTGATTTTTAATCTTTGCAAAAGTTTCAACATCAGTGGGGTTTCACTATTTGCCTCCACGTGAAAGGCAGCAATCGCAGCTTGGTTGGATCCTGCGAGGTTGGGTTCTTCAGCATAAACCTTTACCCGCTGGGTCACCGCGGTTGTTAGGTGCTGCTTTCCCACTCCCAGTGGCGATTATTGGGAAAATGGCGTGCGTTATTATTTCGTTCTCTGGAATAATTTGCGCTAAAACAGCACATACTAACAGCAGAAACAACAGAATACCTCATATTGCAGTACCTCATACTGCAATACCTCATATTGCACCCGTTATTTCTCGGTGGAACGGGAAGGGTTTCAGTTCATGAGCCCGTTTAATGAAGTACCATGACCTGCTGAACATATTTCGGCAAAAAATAAAGCAAAGAAAAAATATGAGCACTGGAAAATTTGGTATTTCCTATGTGAGGAAACACATCACTGGGAAGTTTTTTTTTATAAATCTAAGAAATGTACGGTTTGTAGTGTTTTTGCTTCCGCTAATAAGTACTTCGGAGCATTTCCTGTCGTTGAAACCCCAGGCGTTCGAACAGAAACATCCTGGTCTGTGTAATAGTGCACTGTTACATACAAAGCTGCACTCCGTTCAAAACAATTTGCCTGCATGCTTATCCTTCGCATAGGCTGAATATTCATCCGAGATGGAATATTTGCAATAGTGCAATAGGCCCCATTCAAACAATGAATTGATGATTCACACTAAAAGCTTACACGTCGCGTTTTGGTATTGCCGTTTTAACCCATTAATTATTAATCCCCGTTTCTTTTTAAAATAAACTAAAGTCAACGTAAATTTGTACGTTCATATGTCTTTAGAAGAAATAGCAAAGGCGAGATCTCCCCCAAATATATTTTTGTTGCGTGTGGCTACCATCTGTGTTACTGCAGTCTTCTGTAAAATTATCGTTGGATATGTGCGTTCCCCAAGAAAAGGTGCGAATTATTTCTTCCTTACACTTTTCTTCACCGTATCAAAATCCCGATAAAGGATGAAGCCTTCCTTTTGCAGTTAAACTATCACTCAGCTATTATTGCAAACAGTTTCTACGTCACCGTGTTCGGAAGAATAAATTTTATTTTTATTGTGCAGGGTGAACAGATGCGTGCCGGCGATGTTCACCCAACAGAAAAAAAAATTTATTCGTAGTGTGCGTGCGCTGCCCTGCTTCAGCTGTGAATGCTGCATTAAGGGGTGTGATTACTGCTATTGTTTAAAAAAATTGCAAGTTGTCTGGTTTACCGTTTTATAGTGCAGTACGTTACAAAGCACATTTTTCGAAGACCATGATAGGAACCTTGCTGTCGAAACTTGTCGCCTTCGAATATTGGTATCGCATTGATGGTGCTTCTTTCCATACGAGTTTTCGATGGTTAGAAAATTGCAGCCATCATCCAAGCATGTTAGTACCAGACATGCGTCCACATTCGCCTTCAATACAGGCGCAGAGCAGCTTCCTATTGCAGGTATTACCCTGTGGTTGGCACTGAAACAAACACATCAAGTATGCCTATTTCCATTAGAACAACCTCTTGAAGAACATATTTTATGTGGGACCAATCTAATTGGGGGGGGGGGTTACGTGAAAGAGAAACATATACTAGAAGTATTTCACGAGGGTACACGTTTCAAATAAGACAAAATTTTGTATGTCAAAATTTTATTGTCGTCGGGGAATTTTTACCGCTTGATATACCATTCACAAATGTATAAACTTTCTTGGGAAGTATGTTCCTAAACTGTAATAAAAAATCCTCGTAAAAAGACTTGTTAGTACGGAAACGCACGCGTGAAATTAACTACGTTTGTTCTTTTATTCATATTACCCTAGCAAATAAAATGCTATGACGTAACGTATGGTTCATTTATTTAAGAGCAAATACTATAAATAATCAGAGATGACATTCACCTTTGGGAGTACATGTTGTATCGTTTTTTTCCGTTCCTGTGCTGTTTAACCGAGATGTATTAAAAACCGGGGTGGTCCAGCAACCGGCTCCAAAAAGCTCTCTTAAAATCGAAGACTTGCTTCGCAATAGAGGGAGACAATGCCGTTATAGCCATCAATTTTATTGACAATGTTCTTTTTGTCCCTTGTTAAACCACGTGCTGTTGGTTTCAGTTCATCATTAAAGCACGTCAAGCACTACTAGTAAAAATCTGGTTTCCTAAAATTGTGTTGATTATGTTACAAAACTGTTCATTCGGCTTCGCCTAATTTTATTGGTAGTTTCTGTGGCTTATTTGTTAATATTTAGAAGATACCTACATCGCCATGAGGCCATTTTTGTAGGGGGAACATGACACATGTACAAAACAGAGTATACAAATACATTTGTATATTCGTACACTTTTTCAAAAGCACAAGCTCATATTAGTTAAAGAGAAGAACACCACAATGATCACCACATTTATGCAGGATGACCGTTCGGGTAAACAGGGATCAGGGAGCGTACACGGACAGAATAAAATGGTCATAGAAATATTCAAAAACCAAGTAAGCCAAGTAATTACACAAGAAGAAATTACAAAAGAAAAATTTGTGTCTCACACGTCCTTTTTTGTGGAATGAACACGTTTTTACGTAGGCTTGTTTTGAGAATATTTTACCAATCGTGTACTGATCGTGTATTCGGCAGTACAAAACGACCTAGCTTTACATGTTCAACTTAACATTGACACTAGTCGTACCTAGTTTTGACGGTATAGAAAAAATTAGCAGTGGCTTACCTCGGGTATGACAGGATATGCGTAGCGTGAGCTACGTATGTGTCATGTTCAGCTGGTTATTCGTAGGTTTCCTGTTTGTCTAGGATTAGCTGATTATCGCGCTTACTGCTGCGATAACGATTTTCAATCCAGTCCACTTCAATCCAATCCAGTCGAGTCCAGTCATGGCGGCGGCGGCTCCGGGGCGCCAGCTATGCGCAGTGAGACGTCACAGCTCCCCTCGCATGCGCAGCGCGGCTATCCAGGAGCAACGCGAAACTGCCCAAAATCGGCCACTGTAGCTCACGCTACATAAATGTTTAGCAATATAAATTTTGTGTGATGTGGTCCTCAAGAGTAAAGTAACCGATTAAGGATGGAAATTTGCTTGCGTGAAAGGAAATATATAATGCACGGCTGAAAGTCATCTGACCAGATTTTAGAATGTCCCCAGCTGTATATCTAAAGCTTGCAATGATAAGACGCAGCAGGTACGTAATATGTGGGCACAATTTCGACACATGTTGCCGACGTGCTTCAAATATTGCTGGTACTCTTTTGTGCATGCTAGTAAGGCAACCACACTAATGTATTTTCAGTGTTACTAGAAGTTTAGCTGCTAGACCTAAGCAAACGTAACTTGAAATTATTCCGTTATATATTTAATCGCAATTACCTCACAGTTTCTATAGATGCACTTCTAAAAAGTGCCCCAGATTTTGGAAATGGTTAGCGAGTTTTTATTCATGAGCTATACGCCTGTGCGTAAATGTGCATGTGCCGACATTTCTGCTGCGGCAATAAATTGCACCGAAGTTCAGCGTTCCTGAAAAGTTGTGAGTCTACTAGGCACCTTCCTTTGAGACAGAAATAATATATTTGTAGATCCGGAATTTCTTTATTCATTTTAATTTACGGTAAGTTATTTATTTTGTTTTTACCTATTACTTTTTAATGTTTATTTAGTATATTTATTTATCATTTTGATTTATTTATTTAGTTGTTAATTTTTTATTTATTTTCAGGTTAATGCTAGCCTGGATGCCAGGCTTTGAGCAGGTGTTGGCGATACAACTGGGCGAGAAGAAAAAAAACGGGATAACATGCACGCAAGGTATTGCACTTCCATCGGTACAGCACTTTAACCGAAACAAAACTGTGGAAGTGCCATATTATAAGAAGGTAAGATAACAACTACACCAGAAGAATACATCATGAAGAGTTTGATACGGGACGAAGAATGATGAGACATGGGGTAGTTGCACAAAACCAGCACGTAGCAGATTCTATTCAGGCACGTGCCGGGAAAAAAATAATTTTTCATAAACGTTTGTTTTACACAAAATTCAGCTACTTTCACCCGGCGATTGGATCGTGTTGCGCGGCAAATGTCTGGCTGGATGTAGGCTTCTTTGATCAATAAGAAGTTTATCGTTGTATAGCAAGCGAAAAAAGTAAGCCGATCTTTTTATTAACATATATTTTCGTGTAAGGCATTGATTGTACGAAGACATGTGCAAGCAAGCTGTTCGCATAACGCTATTTTTTTTCGCATTGTTCGCTTCATCTCTTCCGGCCTTGTCACGACTTGCGTATTTGAAAGGGTTTATATCTGAAAATTGCGGGCAGCATAAGTAAAAGCCGAATAATGGAGTCCCGGAGCAATGTTGACAACCTCACTTTCCTAATTCTGGGTATGCCTTGTTTTTACTTGAAGCCGTGTGTACTTCTGGGGACATTATCTGCTCACTTCCTCGGAAAGCATTTTGTTGCCCGTGGAGCTTTCGTACTTAAACACGCTCAGTTCGTTCCACTTTTTTGTTCTACCCCATGCATATGTGAGGCTATCCGCTGCTAATTTCGCAAGGTTATTTCTTTGCTTGGCAACATGAAGTTTTCGATTTATTACAACTGCTTTGCATTCCAAATCACCTGATCTAAAATCAGGGTTTACATTTTTGCAAAAATTTCTGAATTGGAACTTGTAAGAAGCTCCGAAATCTGTGTGAAAGCAATGAAAACCAATTTTCAAACAATTTTAACACATTTTTAAATGGCACCAAGTAAAATATTGTGGCCAAAAGTAGGGCTACTGTCTCGGAAGCGAGGCTTGAAGTTACGCCGCGATTTACCACAAAGTAAGCATACGCCTCATCCGTTATCTGGACGCTGCTCGGGTCACCAAACTTAACGGCCAATCGTCCCTGTCACTTTGTGTACAATTTAGGTTTTTTTTATGGGTCTACTTCGCCATTGGAGCTATGTCAGCACTAGATTGGGCGCCACCATGCAGATGCATGCTTTCTCTTGTAGTATGTGCACTATCATGGTGACATGACTTTGCGGCGCACGGTGTTTGCGTCGCCATTGTTTTTTTTCCTCGTTACGTTTTGTCTGGGTAGTGCATTGTTTCCTAATATGGCCTTCGCATCGCATCAATCCCATATATGTGTTCCGCCATAAGATGGGCGAGCACTGCCCCGGTGACATCCCTGTTAGAGGGTTATAATGCGACTCTACAAAGAAAATGCGTTTTTTTTTTTGCTATGGGCTTCATCAAAGTTACGTCAGTCATTCCCTCGAAAGATCAACACAAAGAGCGGACGCAACATAGTGTCAAAAAAAGATAAAGAGCCTAGCCCTAGGTCTGCCGAGCAGGGGTACCACTGCAATCGGTCTCCGCAATGTCGTCACCCCCCTCCCGCCGCCATCTCATTCAACCTAAACGGGACTACTCAAAATTCAGAGCAGATTGGGTCCTTGTATGAATAACGCTATGAATTGCGATCCATGGCATAACGATGTAAGGTTATGCAAAAAACGTTTTCAAACTGAATAGGCAGCCATGCCAGTAGAGAAATTGAGACAGTTCGTCTTTGTCTAGATATAGTATTCAATGTACTCGCTAAAATATATAGGTTGTACGGGTATTTTATTGTGGCAAACATATGCATTAGTAGTGCGAGTTTCGGTCTCCGTGTTCAAGAACCCGTTAAAGAGAGACTAATTTCGAACCCCCCTGCCAGAACTAGCAAGCTGCTGACAATTTTAGGGGCGAAGCGCCTTAGAGGCTCAAGCTGTCAGCGTCTCCTGTCGTGCTGTCCTGTAGTCACGGTACTCAAACACCCGGACACTCGATTTCAAACCCCTCGCGCTAGAACGTGATGCTTACTAAAAGAACACACCGGGACTCTCCGTTTCCAACGCCTCGCGCGAGAACATTTATTTTCCGTAGGAAAAAAAAACTCTTACTTTAAAGGGGCCCTAAATAGGCTTCTGAAGTTGGCCATTTCAATCGCGCACTCGCTAGAGTACCTCTTCACGACAATGTACACCAAATATTACACCTCTACGTAAAGCAGGGGCCGCACGAACACGCAACAAAGATCCTTTCTTTCTTTCCTTCCTCACCTGCCGCTTCCTTGAAACCACACTGCCGCACTCGGACTTACGACAGAGTGCTTGGGGCGCACGCTATGACGCAAGAAGCTAGGAACAGTACGGCTGCGCTGTTTGTGGGTCCCGTGAAATGGTGTAGCCAGTCAGCGTTCCCGGCTCTGGGAGAAACACGGTTGCGTGCGGCGCTCCTGCATCGGCGGCATGGCGTATGCACTCAGCACCACGGTGTATTCATCCTGCACCGGTAGCACGGAATAATGTAGGATCGTCACCAATCCGCTACACGAGAACTTCTTGCTGCGCTAGGTTGGTGAATAGATGCCATGATTTGAAGATGTGATAATATTTGAGCCCAACTTTCTGTAACCCTGCCTCGCACAGGACAACCAGGAAAGCCTTCAAGTCGCTCTCTGCGCTGCAACAGAAAACCGCGGAAGATACCTGTCCTTCTGCCTTAGGAAAGGAAGAATTCCCGAAGAAGTAAGTGCTATGTTTGGGCCTGTGCAGCCTTTTTTGGCCACTGGAAGCGCGTGATGCAAATACTAAGATCGGAAATGTGGCACCAGAGACGGATGTGTAATGACTGGCTCAGAGTCGTAGGTTTCAGCAACTACCCACCTGTGGTTGCTGAACATACGTACAGATCAGTGAACGCTTTGGAGGCGCAGACAACCGAACTGCTAGGGAGGGTGACTCCATGCAAGCTGCTTAACGTCGAAGGAGCAAGGCAGCCAAGAGCTCGGAAGATGGTTGTGTTTGGAGATGTTGGCCTTCCAAATGATGTTTCCAAGGTGCTAGAAAAAGGTTAGCGCCTGTCTCGTCTACAGTGTTCTTCGTTCGTGTTTTTTTGTTGCGCTTCAAATCATGCCCGCTGCACGAGCTTAGCTGAGTTTGTAGATACAGCGCGTCGTTTACAAGGTATGAATAACGCTGGAAAAACACGGAACATCTCTGCGGGCACAAACGCCCGCTACACGCGTGACAGCGGCAAGCATGTGCCTGTACAGTCGACAAGCAGCCCACTGTTGCTGTGTAAGCACGATACGGCATACGCCGCAGAAGCTAAAACTTGTCACGGCCTGCCAGAGCGGGACTATTGCTGAAAATCAGTTTCAAAAAACGTGAAAGGTGGTGACCGTGTAGTGAAAGATTGCGCAGGCGATCATCGTCGTCGTGGCCTCGTAAAGTAGTGTCTGGATAACTTCGGCGATGCTAAGCGTTTTCCAAGCCCTCGGTGGAACCAGTTCACCGCGACAGCGCCTCACGCCGAAATGCTAGCGAGCCACTATAGTCGTCGGTGGCAATCTTCAATTATTATCGTTAGCGAGCGTTTTGTGTTTGGGAAACCCCCTATCTGGGCTTGAAATGCTCGTTTCCGTTAATATAAAACTGACTCCCGACGCAGGCATGGCTGCCGCGAGGAGTCGTTTGTTGCGGGCAGGCCGGCGACCAACCCCTCTGAGCTGTAGCGGATGTAGTAGGCGGAGCTTGGCCTTCCTATGCTAAAAAACGAAGCGTGACGTACCGCCGAGCATAGCCAATGGCTTCCCGCATTTCGAACGAACCCTGTTTTTCTACGTAGTCTTGTGCCGGGTCGATGACGTAACCGCTTCCGCAGTACTTTGGATGCGCGGTGAAAGAGGAAATGCGCCAGGCCTTGTTGCGGGCCCTTTTTGATGAACGATAACTCGGCTTATACTGAACGCTCTTAAACCATTTTTGCGGCATAATGTTCTTTGAATAGAACTCTAAAGATTGCGCACTTAAAATTGCAACCTATGAAACCTTGTTTAGGGCCCCTTTAGGAACACCCCGCGACAAGTCTTTTCATCGCCTCGAGCTGGAACGCTTTGTTCTTCAAAGACACGGCAATCTTACGCTTCCCTAAAGCAATATACCTCTGCCCCCAACGGTGTTTTGACCATGGGAAATTACGCCGACGTGCCAAACCGTACGACGCCTAGAGGGTGCAACTGCCTCAGGAAACGCGCGAATGCTCCTCCCACAGGCGCTTCGCTGGCGTAAAATCAGCACACGCCCTGTGGTAAGAGAGAGACTTACAATCTTTGAATACTCAATACATAGCATACTTCACCCCTTCCCAGGTTTTACGGAAGTGGAGATGGCCCGGGAGTTTTTATAATTTCCCAGTGATTATCGGTGACGCACACACCCCGAAAGAACTCAATATAAAGCCATGTTTGGGCTAGCCGCTCTCTTTGGAAGGCCAGGCTTAAAAACAGTTCACTGCTTGCAATCGAACTTGAGATCGCAGCCAACGAGGCAATAATTATCTATCTAGGCATCGTTCGCCCAACATTGAATAAACTGCCTAGTATTTTAGTTAGTGGAAGCCCAGACCACAAAAAGGTCATAATAAAAGACGTTTTGCAGTGAGCTGCCAGAAAATAACACAAAACAACCAGATGAGGGTGTACGGGCTGGAAGCCAACGGGAGAAGCTTTGTTGTAGGAACATTAAAAAACTTAATCGCCCAATACGCGGAAATAATAAGTACCTTTGTACACGTGTATAATGAATGTATTAGTGACTGTATGCATTGTTGATCTGTCGTATTTAGTCGCGGGGCCAACATTATATGATAGATCATTAGGTGTGTCACAGAGAACATAAAATTAGCTCCTCGATACCTAAGGTTTCTTCCAAGCAAACACTGCCTCGGAAAGACTAAAAACGCCTTAGTTAAAGTCGCTGCGCTGTATTCCGTAGAGGCTGTGCGCAATTGAAGAACACGTGTTTGTAAATTTTCTGATGCAGTAGAATATAAACAGTACAAGTACATGTATGCTCTTGTTGCTTAGGCACCAATGTGCGGAGAATTACTCATTCACAACGAAGAGTGGAGAGCTCCCTTAGCAACACTCCTCCTCGTGACGGGTACCCGCACATTACGAAAACCCGCGAAACTATATTTACTACAGTAGAAAACAAAGTGAATGCTAAGGTACAGCGCCAGAATAAACGGTACACAGGAATGCTACTACTGGTCAACCATAACGAAAAAAATTCGGAATCTTCCGTAGCAAAACAAGGGCATTTTACCGGAATGCAAGTTCCGGCTAATCTTAATAATTATCTCGGTCAATTACCGAGGTCGTCATATTTACAAAGTGGTTGCCACTTCGGGCACTCGTGTTCAGAAAAATTGAAAAGAAAGAGGTCACGTGCGGGCGGAATGTTCGCCCCGTTGCTATGTCCTGATTTCCAGCGATTACCAATCGAAGTAACCACTTCTCAGTAATAGGTGCAAAAGCGCGTGGTAGAAATAAAGAACAGTATTCAAGGGGTACTGAACCTGATGAATGTCCTTTTGTATTAGAAAACTACGAAAGGAGGACGAAAGGAATTGCTTCATGGAATGCCCGATAGGAGGAGAGACGCTTCGTCGACACTTGTTCGAAATACCCTGGGATGGTAGAATAGCGTCTTTATGTTATGTAGTCAATGAGTTCAAGGGCACATTGATTGTGGGCTTTAAAGGGCCGAAGCCACACCTGGACTATTATGCGCGCCGTCTTGCAGGGCTGCAGAATGATGTGACCACCTGTCGGTATTTACCTGCGCCGAAAGCCCGACACACAGGTGTTTATACTTTTCGCCTCCATGAGAAAAGAAGCTACCGTGGCCTGGGTTCTTGGGCTCTGCCGCAAACGACGTAGCCACAGAGCGATTGCGACGAGTGCGTACACAATCTGCCCGGATGACAAGAAAGTTGCTCCACAAATAAAAATGGTACACCATCAACTGTAGCTCATGCTTTGTTTAAAGTAGGGCGGCATCAAAAACTAGCTGGGAAGGTTTGTGTGAAAATTTGCGAAATTTAGGAACCGTTGAATAGTGCACTTTTGAAAGGATTGTCTTTTGAGTATGTACTCCCAGATCGACTCACTGCAATGCGTCGCAATATTCAACCAAACGCTACGCACTCCTGAGTCTCTTTTGGATCGGTTTACCTCTTTTGGACCAGTCGTGCTTATTATCTCTGTGGGAGCAAGGCTACGCGAAAAAAAGAGGCACTCGTTTTTGCATAATGCTTTGTGAATCTGAAACTAATCTCAAACAATGCTTCTTATTTAAGATTTGCCGATTGGTTAGCTTTTTTGCAACACGCAAAGCAATCCCGGCCATCTCCACTTAACGTGGAACATGTGGGATGGGGGAAGCATACAGTGTGCGCAGGTGTTTCCCGCAGCAAATCGCTGCTAATGGGAGAGAGAACAGAAGGCGATTTTTTTTCAACTACATACTTATGAACATTTATTACACATAATCAGCATTCGCGAAGGTAATCCCAGTCGATATGCACAATGTATTTCTTGGGTTCTTCTGATTCGTCCTAATGCTCCTGTGGCTCATGAGGCTCCTTCGCTTCTAAGTCGTAGGTCGAGCCGAGTTCAGTTAGAGCTGTACAGCTTTGCTGCAAAAGTCTCGTATCTTTGAAGCACGAAGCGCTCTTGCACGATGCTTTTGAAAAAGAGTGTACCGGGGTGTTCTTTTACTACGGCTTCCATTCGAGCGCCGGATATGGAAAATTAGTGTGCGAGTGTTTCAGTACCGTGACTTCACGAGACGACGACAGGAGTGCCGCAGCTGTTCCCGTAAGTGCTTCAGCACTAAAATTCTGACGGAGAGTATTTCTGTTTTTTTCACTCTTGTATGTTCTGGAGAGCAGAAATGTGGCGGACAGATTATTTGCACTTGCAAGGGAGTAGGTTATGGTAGGGAAGCTAGATAAAAGCGAAGGTTGAACCATGTGCCAGACTGACTTAGCAGGCGCAATATTAAGCGCATCTAACAAAATAAAGTTGACACAAACACAGGAAAAAACCTGCAACAAACTTGGTTGTATCCAAGTGAGCATTGCAAAATTGTCGACTCGGATCAATTGGCTGAATTGGTGGGAGAGAGCAATACTTAAAATATGCGATGCCGTAATTCTGCATAGGTCTTCTTTCGTGCTGCCTGAGAGTTTACGAAGTGACGTTTGATGTTTCTGCACGATAGAGCAAGATATTGTGAAATGCAGCAAAACGGATCACAAATATTTGGTGTTCGATCTTAGTGCCGAGCTTTGAACTAAGAAGTGGTCTTTTTATTCCAATGTTTTTTTTAAACATGAACGCGTATTACTATCACAACCATCAATATTGTACATGCTATTCGAGGCCTCACTTTTGCCATTACCACAGCAAATAACGATTCGTAGTTATCCGGTGCTGACCCTTTTATATTGTACAACCTGAACGACCGTTTCTGCATCAACGAAATATAAGGTATCCGTAGCACATCTAAACTCGTCGTGAAAAGTCCCCAATCGGGCTGTGTAAAATTTGCGTCGTTCACGAGTTGGGATTTCCTTTTCATGTCTACATCAGCTATCTGCAATACAATGAAGCTACCGAACGTACCGTGAAGTCTGAAAATATATGTTAGAAAATCGGCAGGTTTTTTTCTTTCCTTTCTACAGCTTGGAAACTCCCTTGCCCGTCTGGTGAGAACCTAGGCAAGCTGCTGAACGGCATGACGCAGTGCTTACGGTTTTTCACGCATTTAAAAAGCTCTCACCTTCAAAATCAAGTATTCCGCACTTCTTTCTGTACAAAGACGAGATGGTTTTGAGTTTGCGTCGGCTCTACTAAGGCCTTGGCCATGCTACAACCTGGTTAAGTCCATTTGCTTCAAGAATGCGAGTCTGGAAAAAATTTGGCAAATTATGGCCAGCCGTGTCGAATTAAGCTTTTCAATTGGAATTTATTGTGTTCACCGAAACAGAATATCATGGCCATCGTACCGTGAGCATACAGGTACGCATAATTTTTCTGTGACTTTCCCGCGACTCCAAATACTCCAGCGTTATTCCCAAGGCATCGACAGAGCCTTCTAAGGTCAATTTAAATACCACAGCTCTTTTGTTCGAATAAGAAAATGTCTGATATTTGGATGGTGATAGAGGTTCGATTTTAGAGGCGATAGTGGCAAAAACCTCAAAGAAAGGAATTCCCAACGGAGACATAAAGTAAAAAGCAGCCACCAAGAATAATGTGGAATGATTAAAGGCAATCAAGATACCCGCTGTAGAGCACCAGTTTGTGATTAGGCATAATATTAAGCCTGTAACAATTTCATCTCGGAGAACAACATAGAATCCCGATCAAAATATATTGGAGTTGGATGACGGAGGCGAACCGCTGGTGGAAGAGGAACGAAGGAGGACAACCGGAAGTACGAGAGGGGAGGAAGGAGCAGGAGCTGGGGAATAGAAAGCACTGCAGCAACGCGGGTAAAGAGTGTGCCCAGATGGCCGATCCAGGATCAAACGAAGGGGCAGGGCGTGCGTCGAACACCGAGGAACCGTCCGCAGATACTGTCTCGGAGGGCCTCCAGTTAGCCACCCCTGTGGCCTCTTCCGTTGGCCTATCGGCCGGAGTGCGTGTACCGGGCAAATGTTCAGGACCTATGCCTAAACAGACCAACCAACAGCGCTCGATTGCACTGTTCAAAGCGGCGGCCTCTGCAGCTCTCTCGTCACAACCGGTGCCACAAAGAAAGTGTCCCTCCGCGTTTCGGTCCACCCGCAGGGTCCGCGGTTCATGATCGGACCGTGACATGATCGTCATTTCTTTTTTCCTATTTGAACATGTAGTCGGACTTGTGTTGATTTTTCTTGTTGGTGTGCTCGAGCTTGGCGTTAAGATGCCTGGTCTAGTTTCCGAGTGTTTGTGTGTCTGCATCAGAATATATGTGTTGTGAATTGTTTTTAATCCAAGGCATCACTTTTCGTTCATCCTCCTCCCCTGGTCACACTGCCTGCTTAACACTCCACATCACAGTGATCAAAAACCAAACAAATGCCGGATGAACTTAGACACTTTTGTAGAGTTTGGTGAAGATATGTGTCATGTTGGGTAAAGTGCCTCACCGTAAACTAGGATGTGAAATACGGATACGAGTTCCCCAATCCTGCTCCACATAGGTCGTAAAAACCAGTGAGCAGGTGTGTGTGTGTGTGTGTGTGTTTGTGTGCGCGTGTGTGTCTGCTGTGTGCGTGTTTGTGTGTGTATGTGCGTGCGTGTGTGTGTGCGCGCGTGTGTGTGTGCTGTGTGCGTATTTTGTGTGTGTATGTGGGTGCGTGTGTGTGGTGTGCATGGTGCGTGCATGCGTGAGTGCATGTGTGTTGTTCTATCCATTGTCTTCTCATTGTAACTTGAGTGTCTCTGTTGTGTGAGTCACCTGCGTATCCTCCCAAGTTTGGTTTTAGTTTGTATCGTTTGTTTCGGTTTGACTTCGTTCTGCTTAGTTCACCAGTAAAGGCGTTGTACCTTGCGTGAGTAGTGGTAAGTGTAGGGTACTACTGTTATGCCTCCAGTATTCTTAAGTGCAGCAGCCGCAGTCATTTCATTTGCGGTATCATTCCCCGTGTTGTAGTACCCTACACCCACAAACCGTTCAATTTAAGATTCCAGCATATACGGCGATTTTAGCCTTATGAAACAAGATCGACGCTTGATTTTAGGAAGGCTATGATGAGGCCAAAGAACGCACCACAGTCACATTTGCGATATATCACGGTCTAAGGGATATGTTGATGCGCTCTATGACTGGCCACAAACCAAATTCCACAGGCCTCCGCTAAAAAAGAAGTCGTATTTATATTCATAGTTATAGATTCGTTAATGTTAAGATCGTACGCAATACACGCTGCGGTGGAGCAGTTTTTCACGAGCTTTTGTAAACTTTGCTCACGGTCATTTTCCTTGTAAAACAAACAGTGCAACACAATTGCACTTCTTGGAACTCGATTCTTTTAAAATTTCAAAATTCGCAATTCGCATAGCAGAGCGCAGAGCTTCCACTTGGTGAAATAACGGTACAAGACGTTTGGCAGGTATGTAATACAGACATCTAGTTCAGACACTTGGTCTCGCACTCTGGTGAGAAAGGACCAGAAATGTATGGGCGGTAATAAGAGAGCTCAGATATGAAAGTATTATTAAAAACTTGTTGAGAGGGATGGGTATACGTTATACCGTGATGAAATCTTAAAGGGCGTTTAACAAATATACGTAAGCGCACGACTTCGCTAAGCACTATTTCCGCCCTCTTCGTAGGACTCAAGAAAGGGTGATATGGAAAGGACCAAAACAAAAGGCGAAGTCCCAAATGCAACAGTCGGCCAAAGACGTTTAGCTCGGTTGTCTGACTATGGTTTGTACTCCATTGCCGTAGACCATCACAGAGCCTACCAAGGGCGTACACCGAAAATGAAGAGGTTTTATTCTAAGCCATAAAAGTGGGGCGAGAAGAGCTGTTCCATGGAAGTGCTTTTAGGCATTTTGTGTTGGAGTTTTTCAAGGTGTGTAATAAGTTGCGATTCTCTTGTCATAAACGGCACTAAAACGTGTGCTTTGTTATTGAAATAATGTTACGCGACTAAGGCATATTTCAATGTCCGCATGGATCCCGCTTCTTCGGCTAACGCCACGTAACTTATTGTAGGGTTCAGTTTGAAACCGTTTTTATTGCCCAGGTAGCACGTATGTTGATACAACGTTGTACTTAGAGTTCGCCGATTTATAGTTTGCATGATTCAAAAGATACTTGAATTTCAGCTACACATCTAGAACAGAAAATTGTTGATGGCAGTGCCTTTCGGAACGAGTTCATCTTAAATATAAACAACGTGTAACAAGCTTTTCAATGTGGCACACCAATGTCCTGCACATTGAGCGTCGAAAAGGCAGAACGAACCTTTACATGAAATATTCTCTTGGACATGCAAACAGCGATAGTGTTGAACTTGTCCTTTGACACACCTAAGGTTTGGGACAGCCAAGGAAGCCGGATCGTAAGGCCGTATCCTAAGCCATTTGGGTTAAAAAATGACGGCTTACCATTGGGGAATCGCCTCACCCTCATGTCTTACAATGACAAAAACACGAAGACGTACGTCTGCGTCTAAATGCTGTATTGAAAAAGTATGTATGCACGTTGAGTTTAAGAGTGTGCACATCGAGCTGAAACATTGCAATGGCTCCAAGGTATCTTTAAATCATAAAAAACGAGATAGTTGCATGGGGCAATTGACATTATTATTACGTAGCACGTCTTTTCACAAGATGATTGGTGTTTCGTGAAAATATTTGGGTGATGTTCAGTGCATGACACGCATTGAAACTGCTGTGGAAATGTGTTAGCTCGTCCTAACGTTTGCCCCCTTTTGTTCTAGCAAGAAGCTTGCTGGGTATCGGTTGTCGCCCAAGTTTATGAGTTAGTGCTATATTTGAGTCTTTATGTAAATAGGTTTCTGGGTATCGTAAAATCGCCAACTACCTCGTTTTGCTCCTCAGGTAGTTGTTCTAGGCCTCCCACACGTCAGGCCTTGTTCTAGGCATCCCGCGCGCTCCTACAGTACTCGTTCTACCACGGCCTCACAGTCTTGCACAGGGCATCCGAAGTCGGTGGCATGATCTTTTCGGTGACTTTGACCATGTACGCTGTGAGTAGTTGGTAGCTTCTTCAACATGTAGTTGTTTTTCTTTACTTCATTTTTTTTTGTAAATATACTGCAGTTTGTTTTTGCTTCATTGATCTTTTTCTGAGAAGATGAACTCCTTCGGTATGGACCTGTATATGTTAACGTTAATTGGCAGTCGTCACTGCCATCTGAGTGTGTGCCGAATTGCAACTCCAAAGCTGAAAACATAAATCAAGATGTCGGTAAGTGTAGTGCCTTACACATACTTATTCGAGGTGTTTGTCTTAAGGAGTCAGGCTCATAATGATGTTAAGAAGTTTTAATGACATGACCTCCCGAGTCTGTGCGGCAAGATGACTTAGAAATTACGGGAATTGAGGTAACCTACCAGAATGTATGGTTGACGCAGCTGATCAAGTAGCACTCGAATTTTGAGCTGGATAGCAGGAAGTCAGGAGGAATGTATATTGAGCGTACCGTAATAATCTATTAGATACTATTGTTTGAGCAACTTTATCATAAACGATAAGCCTTATAATGATATAACATGAGCCCCGTCCGCCTCGACGGCGGGAGGCGACGGCACGCGGCCGTGTCACGGAGGCGGCGGTGTGATGCTACGATGGGAGGCCGGTGACGCGTTGCTGCTGGTGAGCGGATTGGTGCGGTTGGTGAGGATGAACCGAGCGCATTCCACCAAACCTGTTGCTGAGGCTAAGGCGCAGCTGACACAATGAAGCATTTCGCTTAAGTCGAAAAACCGGGCAAACAAGCCTGAGACAATACCTTGCACTTTATGCTCCTTCAATATTACTAGGGCTACTTCAGTGCACCGTCGCTGCCGAGACCACCATCAGGGAACATGTATTGGATTTTTTCAGAAACATAATACGCAACGAGCACACTTTTATGGTTTTTAAAAGTGGGTTACACCCATATCCTTCTATAGATGTTCTTGCCCATCTTATATTATACTCAGATACTGGCTCTCGCTTCACTGATACCGCAAGTGAACGTGTCGAATAAAGTGCTAGAATAGAAATATATTAAATAGAACGCAAACTTGGGCTAGTTGGTACATTCCAAGAAAGTAAACTGCGCATAAATCGGGGACACAGGAAAATATTAGTCTGTGTGTGTCTAGGTGTCTTTTCTTGTGTTCTCGTTTATGCGCAGTTTTCTTTTTTGTTTAAAAATATATTCTATTTTGCCATTCCTCATGAGTTGGCCAACGTTAATAAAGTCATCATTTTATTTATAAGACAGATAAGCATCGCGTACATTCGGTATATTTGAACAATATATGCCCTGGTCTATTTTTAATGACGGTGATAAAACAGTTATGATTTCTCCAGGTTGGCCGAGAGGGCAGGAACGTCTGAAACCGACGTCCTGTCGTTATGGTTAAAACACAAAAAAGACATTTATCTGCAATTTCGCATTGTTCGAAAATTTGTAAACATATACATGAAGCAAAATATATATAATCCAGACTAAAAACCAACATGGCATCCAAATAACAATGGTTGAAAGTTACTTCGGCTGTGGACTGCTTTCTAGCTAGACTGCTTTCTAGCTACTCAGTGAATTTTTTCTGTACCTGTGAACTAGTTTCATTGTTCATTACCAGTGCCATGGTGGCTAGCAAAAGGAGCAATCCAAGTTCAAATCTCTAACTAATGCCACACCCCAGCGTTTTGAAGCGACCAGAAAACACATAAATGATATGATTTCTTACAATATTCACGTAACCCTGCGATGGGAAAACGTTTGTCGGTTTTAGTACCATCAACAACCCAAATGCAGAAAAAATACCATGAAAGAATGGCGACAAAATTTTAAAGATTATACTTATAGATTCTTCCCATTAAAAACGCCTGCAGTTAGCATGTATCCTTCGCCATATTCCAAAGTTTAAAGTAGGAATGACGGCTTATGCTGCCCGCAGGACAAAGACGCCGCCATAGCGGCCAGGGAATCTCAAGAAATTATTTTCAAATCGTCTAAGAGGGAAATACCACAACCGAAAAGGGCGCATATGCTTAGAAACAGAGCTATTTAGGGTCTTGGTTGTGGCATTTATTAACATAAAAAATAAAAAAAAAATATTGAGCGCATGTGATAATGCGTATCGTGAAGAGCACACGGCGTCGCCAGCCTTGCACGCGGGCTTGAAACTCGCCAAGTTCTCGCAAAAAGACTAGAAAATGCTCAGTGCCCCTGGACGTGCTTCTCTTGGCGGGCGCCAGGCATCGTCCAATTGGACCTTCTTGAACAGGGGAGCGGCCCGTGTTTGGAACTAGCGTGTACGGCTCTCAAATTGGCTTCACCTTTCGACCTCAGAGAGTGCAAGTTGCCCTACTGCCATTCATCTACGAGTTGATTTATCGTGTTTGCAAAGTGCCCTGCTACAACCTGCTGTAAGTTCCACGTTAGTAGGTCTACTGGAGAAATTATAGTGAGCGAAGAAATCTCTCGGCTGAACTGAGCCTAACGAGCACCACGCTGCTGATGCACCTTCCGCTACTGTGGCACGCAAGGTTGCGGCTGCAGCAGTGGTCACAAGAGGCGCCGCTGCAAGGCCCCCAAGGCTTCCTTACCTGTGCCTCAATGCCGCCTCGAAAAGTCTCAACTTTGGTCACAAGTATTAACCCCAGATTTCAGCCACCTGTCATCCAGATAATGCTTTACCCCACATAGAGCCAAAGAATATCTACCAGGCCGTGGACATGAAACCAGGATGGACTGAGTCCTTCAAGATTTGCATACCGCAGCAAATGGAAAACATGATAGACCCCCTGCCAACGAAGCAACGGAACTAAGCACCCGTAGCAGCAGCAATCACCGAGAATGAATTGACAATTTCGCCTTGTTCGGTACTCAAGCCCAGATCACTTACGAAAATTACCATTCGCGACATACCGAAAAACTCCTTCGCAGAATTTCTTAGAGTGACTGTGTCGCAAACGTACCTACCATAAATAGCTCCCCACAAATAGGACGTAGCCGGCAACCACATACACCTCACGGTATACGACGGCAATGCTGAGCGAACAGCTAATCACAACCATACAAGAAAGGCACATGGACAACGTAACCAGGATTCCTGTCGAGATCAAATATTTCTGTCACCATCCGAACATGACACGTGGAGTCATGGATGTGGCACCTTATTAGTCCAATGAAGAAATCCGGAAATGGCTGAACTGCGCACATGCAGAAGGGCACAATAGGCAGAGTACTGGCAAGACAAAAAGGGCGGTCGTTATGTCTTACAGGCCAACACTCACAAAAGAACTCAAGTTTTATATGGCACTAGTAAAAGTAGATGATTATCACCCAAAACTCACGGTGCTGGTACAACTGCCACCACATCGGCCCATGGTAAAATAGTTTTCCCACCACACTATCTGTCGCAAATGCGGCGGAAGCCATGCAAAAACACAGCAATGTTTCACACTGCTGCCTGAAAGGACATTGGCCGCATAACAGTCAGCCCGCAATGACCCATCACTTCCAAATGCGCTCCAGTGTGCCGAGAAACGACGCTGTTGAGAGCCCTCATGGGCCGAAGGAGCGGTGCACTCAGCAAACCATGCCAGCTAGACTCACGTGGGAACAACCAACAAAATCCGTAAAACACGTTCCCCAACCATCCACGTCCGCTGAATCCGTCAACGCCAGCGTCCTCGCACAGTTGGTTTCCATTCGCAAAGAACTTGACCATTGCATAAAACCAACTAAAGAACTCAAGAAGCCACTAACCGAGAAAACACAGCCAATACCCCTACCCTACATGCAGTCCTCAAGACACAGCAACACTACTTATCGCTGCCGTAGCCAAAACAAGCGTAATCTCTCGTTCCCAAACAAAGTTGTCCCGGAAGTCATGCAACTACTCTCAGGTATCGGATCCGATATCGAAATAGAACGCGCAGCCGTCAAGACGAGATTGGCGAAATTGGCGCTCTTCTTGAAAGCAATACTTCACCGAGAACTGCTCTGAAGCAGAAAAACACTACTCGGTTATCTACGCTACACTCAATTCGAGAACCACCAAGCGGATATTCCCCAAATGAATATGCCAGTGGCTTTGATTCTACAAAGCAACAGCCGGAGCTACGTATGAAATTCATCCATACTGCTACAAAAGATTCCGCAACTCAAGCCACTTTTCAACCTCCTAGAAGAAATATGCTCCGTACCTTTGATTAGGGGGTATGGAACATACTCGCACCCCGCCAATTATGCAAGCATAAAAATTCGGCTACCAGGGCACATGGGGTCTCGGTAGCCGAATTCGGTGCCCTGAATTCGAACTCACATTACTCTTGTCAAAGCTCAATGATAAAACTGTGTTTCGAGGCAGGCTTTCAAAGAGCTGGCCAATAATTGTCGCATCGGCTTATTACCTACCCAAAACTAGGTCCCCTTGCGATTTATCCTTCCTGTGGGCAACCCAACCAATTCATCAATACCGGAACATGCCAGTATTATTTGGCGGCGACTGAAATGAAAGAAGCAGAACATGGGGATACGCAACGACGTATATCACAGGAAAACTACTTGAAGACATGATGACAATGAATAACCTTTTGCCGGCGAACGATCTCACCGAAACCATAAAAATTGTGCTGCACGCTCGCCCCCCGCTCCTCCCTCCCCCCTGATAGCTACTACACCACCCTTAACGTTTCGATTTCGTAGGCTCGTAAGCCCATAAAAAAGTGCTTACCCAACTGATGGTATGTGCGCAAAAGCAGTCTTTATTCCACTGTCAGCTAGTAGCATCTGTTTGGTAAGAGACAGTAAATTTGTAATTCTAATACCTGCAGAATTTATATATGTGCTTTCCGGGCCCTACATAGCCTATTACAATGGAGCAGAGTTTGAAGCACTGAATTAACCTTGTTTTCTAATGCGGTGTAAGTTGAATGCAACAAATCACATAAGCTCGTGGGACATCGAGATTCAAGGTATCTCGAATTCAATGTGAATGATTCCCGGACTTGTAGTGGTTATATAAAGTAAACTGGGAAAGGTATTACAGGAGTTATAAAAGGACATTCTAACCGTGAAGTAGTCCTGCCAACTAAACAACACTTCCCAGGCAAGTTGAAACAATGCAAAGTATTATTCATTCTACCGCATACATTCCTACCCTACATGTATGCCTACCCTACAGGTAAACCGTACGAAACATGTTGTTAAATAAAATCACCGCAAATGCTTTTCTGCTTCTGACGGAACAATTCAGCATTTAGGCAAAAAGGGAAATTTCAGGCGCCTGAAACATAGAAGTGGACAGCGAAAAATTCAAAGCAAGGACAAGAGGGAACTTTGGTGTTAAAATTTACAGTCCAAGGGCAAACTTTAAATGACGAATGTGTTAAACGGCAGTGGTATGAAGTTGAGAGTATTAGCAATTTTTCCTTCAAGGTATTCGTTGAAAACAAGATATTTGCAAATTGTGTGAAGGTATATGTTGGAATGGCCGGTTGCAGTATTCCAGCCAGAAAACTATATTTTTGTGCTTTACATCGTATGGGGTTCCGAACTGTGAGAAATAAAATGTGCCGGACCGCAATTTTATTGCAGTATTCTAAGCAAAACTGCAGAGTTGTAATGAGTACAACTGCCGCCTCGTTTACCGTTTGTTTAGGAACACCATCACTTTACTTTTTTTCCTTCCATATTTTTCTTAGGCAACGTGAACGCAAAAATCTTGGTATGTCTGTCTGCCTGCCTGAATGTCTGTCGGCCTGTCTGTCTGTCTGCTCCCTCGTTGCAGCCGCCAAACCAAAAGTAAAAACGAACACATGTAGAAGGCGTTCATACACAGAACATGCCAAGTTACTCAACTTTTATTTGCACTGCCACCTAATGAACATTGTTTTTCAAAATCCAAACGTTTAGGCGCATCCGAGGCAAACATACCTACCTAACATAAATTAGGTTGTGTTCTTTTACATGAAAATGAACGGGCGCTTGACATTTTCGATAGCTAAAACATATTGCTTGAGAGAAAAAAACGTTCCGACCTAAACTTACCAAACGCGCTTTCGCTTGAGCCTTGACGTCGTGGCCGCGACATTCCAAGTTCAAGGGTAATAGAAGGGCTCCTGCAGATAACGCGCCGGCAGTAAAACTCGGAGACTAGAAAGGTTCGTTTTATTTATTGTCGGAGGAGCGAGACGGAAGAAGCAGAGGTTGAGATGTTCAACGTGTCTGTCAGCGTGGTCGCTTGCTTCTAAGCTGTTTGGTTTCTCGCTTTCCTGGTTCAGGTGATCGGCCAACCTTCGGCGGATTAGCGGATTGTTTCCCGTCATTCTTTTGGTCTTTTTACTTGTCTTCAGGTTGCTGGTTTCCGCGCCTGGATGTCTTTTGAGTCCCCTGCCGGGGAGTTCCCCCTGGGCGGCCCTCGATTCGTCCGCAGGACATGCAATTGAAGCCCTAAAGCGCAGTGGGGTGGGCAGCATCCCGTGGCCTTGGTGTCGTAGTGGCGGATTCATCCGGCTGAAAAACCCCGGGCTGTACAGGGCGGCACTTCGAGCGGCTACTGAGAAGTTCGAGCACATTACGGAGGTCCAGTCAGTTTGGGCAAGGTGGCGTCTTGTGCCGATCGTCAGACGAGAACTGTGTCGCTGACCTCTTGAAATGTACAATGTTTACTTCTGTTCAGGTGAGTGCATTTATCCCCCTCACCTTTGCTTGCTGAAGGGCAATCGTTCGAGGTGTTGATGTTCAGATGACACCTAGGAGGGTACTAGAGCAGTTTCGGTACCGGGAGTCACCTCAGTTTACCGTTGCTGCCGTGTTGTGGAGAAAAACAGGGTGCCAACAAAATCTGTCATTAGCTACATTGTTGGGACGCAATGTCCATCGGAGATTAAAGTACGGCCACTCATTTACCGTGTGGAACCTCTCTCTCCCTGCCTCTTCAGTGCCACAGCTGTTGGCGTTTTGGCCACACATCCAAGGCATGCAAATCCGTCTTCCTGGTGTCGCGCATGCTGGTGAGAGCCATTCTCGTCGAGCTATGTACTGCCCAGATGCCCAAATGTTGTTGTGTGGAGCGGCCACACCCAGCTGACTATTCTAGTTGCCCTGCGAGAGCTCAAGAATTTCAAGTTGTCGAGGTCATGGGTAAGCGTCGTTGCTCGCGCGGGCATGCTGTTACAATTGTCAAAGAAAGAAGAAAGGACACATGGTTATGCTGGAGTTACGGCCAAACACTCTCCATCACTCACTGATGCAGCCGTAGTAAATACCATTGTTGAAGCGGTTCAAAAACCGTTGCCAAGCTCCAACAGTCTTCCCTCGCTGACCCAGCTTTGGCTTCTGTTGTAGCAGCGGCTGTTGAGAAGGGTGTCTCTTCAGTAATCACCCAGGTAACTTCCACCATAATCGAGTGCGTGTCTCGCACAGTGGTGACTCAGCTGGCGCGACATTTGCAGCCCACTCCCCTTTTGTGTACCTCCTCTCCCCAAGTGATTCAGCAAGTTTCCACCACCCCTGAAGGTCCGCTGCTCTCAGCAGCTAATTTTGCCTCGGATTCTGTTAAAGACTCGTCTACTCTCGCTACTTCGGTGAGTGGATCGGAACATCCTACTTACACTGAGGTTGGTACTTCGTCTGTTCGTGGTCCTACGGCCGACACAGAGTATTTGCCTCCCCTTTCGCCCTCTTCAGCTCGGACATGGAGCTTCAGGCTTGGCCTATGGAGACAGTTCTTCAGTCTAGTAAACGTTCCGGATCACCCAGTACCAAAACCCTGGAAGTGCAGCCAAAAGCAAAATCCAAGAAAGGTAAATCTGATTAAAAGCCCAAGGGTCAGATATAACAGCCTGCAGTTGCTGCAGCCGGTCTCTCTGAATCATAGGGGTTCTAAAAGTCATTCAGTGGAATTTTCGCTCTGTTTCGGCAGGCTTTGCGGATTTACTTTGTTTGTGCTCCCAATTTTCCCCAGACGTAATTTTGCCACAGGAAACCTGGCTTAGCAGGAACCAAAAATTTGGACATTATAATTGCCGCACTTTTCCACTAGACAGGCCAACCCGAGGTGCGGTCTGTTCAGTTTGATATCACAAAGTTTCCCACCCCAAAGGTGTTTTTAACCCCCAGATTAATTTTTTTACTGGTTTGCCTCCTTCTCATTGGCAACGTGTACTTTCCAGTGGCGTCGTTGATTCCGAACCATTGATTTGGCTATTGCTTCGGCTGTACCTCCCATTATCTTTGCAGGAGAATTTAATTCCCACCCCGTTACTGGGGGCTTCCGGACGGATTCTTGCGGTAATCGCTTGTTGGATTGGATTAGGATAACAACTTAACATGCATAAATTCGGATTCTCCAACCTACCATAAGGGACAAACGCAATCTGTTTTGGATTTAACTATATCTTCTCGAAGTGTTTCAGTGCCTTCTTGTCGACCGTTGATGGCGGGCGAGTATGACCCATCCCAAAATTTTTTTTGGGTGTCCCCTCCGTTTTGTTAACCGCCAGAGTCCATTCCTTTTGTTAACTATAAAATTTTCAACCTCTTTGAAGGAGTCCCTGTCCTCTTTGGTCACACAAAATAAAGCTGAATGTGCGACCGGCCTTTGTTCCGCCCTTTCCACTTCAGCTCAGTCGTCATTATGTCAAGTGATGTCGAAGAAGTCAGTATTGCCGAGTCCCTGTGGGGACGAAGAATGTTCGCGCAGCTTTAGACGTAGAAAAGGCGGCCTGGAAGAAAACTTGCCATAAACCATCCCCGCTTAACTGAAGCAACTCCAATATTGTTTCAGCGGTATTCAAACGCGGTGTTCTAATGCTGAACAGACTTATGACACAGATCGATCTTTGTTTCTCTCTAAGCCTAACAATAATCGTACGCTTTTCGCTTTTCTTCAATCGCGGAAAGCAGTACCCTCTCCAGATAATACAGACTTTGTGGTGCTATCTTCAAGTGCACTCTCAGAGTCCCTAGAGTCGATAGCTGATGGGCTTCAAGCTCGTTTTTCGTCTTCCTTAGCGATGTCATTTACTCCGCCAGACGTGGAAGACGACTTCATAGAGGTATCGTTATCAGAGCTCGCTGATGTCACTGGATGTAATTTGCCTGCTGCCGCTCCTGGCCCCAGATGGCATTACAACTGAAATGGCTCAAATAATATTTGACGAGGCTCCCAATCATTTACTAACATGATCAATTATTCTATTAACATGGCATGGATTCCCGATGTCTGGGCGTCTCGCCAAAATACTTCCGTTACTTAGGAATGCTGGTCAGGGCTCTTGATTGAAAACGTCAGGCCTCTTGCTTTGACATTTAACGTGGTTAAATTATTAAAGCGGATTTTGCAGCAGCGCATAATGCAATTGGTGTCCAGTTCTAGAATCTTTAGCCCAAGACAAATTGGTTTCCGCCCAGGGTTTTCGATTTCGAGTGCACATACAGACCTTGAAAGCCGAATTAACTAGCCCGTCGCACTAACAAGGTTTTCGGCGCTAGTAACCCTATATGTAGCAAAAGCTTTTTATAGCGTCGAATACCCTGGTTGTTGTCCCGGTTACAGGGCTTAAACTTCCCAAGGTATATCATAGCTTGGATTTGTGAATTTCTGAGAGACAGGCAGTTCAGTTGTGTAAAATTAATGTTACTTTCCCCACAGCGGCCAAGTCTAGGGGGTACCGCAAGGGGGGGTCCTTTCCCCTGTTCTTTTTAACATCCTTGTAAGCGCTATTCCGGTGGTTTCTGGTGTTTCGACATATGTATATGCCCCGAAGCGTTTTTTTCTGCATACATTCAATTTTTTACAAAATTTTTGCAGTTTATTGCTTTTTCCTCCTGGGTTACATATTTGCTCTCATGAAATTTAAAAAATTTTATTATTTTTCCCAACAGGCCTGTTAACATTACTCTCGTTGGGGCATTTCCTAGGTTTTCAAATCCCCGGGTTATTTCCCATAACTTCCTGGACCCCCCATTCCCTTCATTGGGGCCCAAAACCGTGTGGGGATGTTAAAACTCAGTCATAGAAAGAAGGGACATGCGGAGGAGAGACCCTTCTGTGATATAAGAATATACGTTCGCCCCATTTTAGAGTTTAGGTGCGTTGTATTCTCTGGGTGTGCCGCGTTTATAAGCTTCATCATCTCGTTTATCTGGAGCGCCCCGGCTCTTCGCTGCTGCTTAGGGTTGCCTATGAATGCAGCAAAATGCAGTAGTCTACTTGGAAGCGCGCGTTCCTCCTCGCCTAATAGGTTCCGGATTCTGACTGTTGAAACTTACTGAGAACATATAGCTCTGTAGTGAACAGGGAGCAGTTTATCGTTATTGCAGAACCAAGTGCGTTTATGGTGCACCAATGGCCCAGGTCCTTATGTCGCACACAAGACACTTTGGTACAGAGCTTCCTTTCTTCCATTGGGTGTAGCAATAAATCAGATTATCTGATATACTGACAGGAGTTCACCTCTTTCTATCAATTTCCGGAACATTTTCACAAAAATGCTAAACTTTCACCAGCCCGGCTGCTCAATCGTCTTCTCGAAGGTTATTTGGCCTCCATGCAGCCAAGGTGTTATAATATATACAATGCCTCTCAACGAGAAGCAAAAGGCGGTATGGAATATTTTTCTTTTCCCTTAACTGGCCTTTTCGGTTGTCTGCGGATTTTACCCCTATTTTTTGGGAATTTTGGAATTGTCCTGGGTAGAAACTGGAGTACTTACATCTCCAAAGTAATTTGTTCTTTTTCTGTTGCCTAGCCCTTTCTTCCCCAAGCACCCCCTTCCGCGGCTTTGGGGTTCCTAATTCGAAATTCATTTTTTTGGGGGTTCCCCCTGAATTTCCCGGGGAAATGGACTTCTAGAGGATAGCCTTTTTGGGTAAAACGTGTAAGGGCCCAACCAATCGATTTTGGGGACCAATCGGCCCCCAGTAAAAGTCGGGTTTTTTCCCTTTTAAATAAACATTTAAAATTCAAAACGGGGTTCCCTTTTACAATTGATTTTTCCCAGCTTTATTTTTCGGTCCCTTTTTTAAAATTTTTAACAGGTCTTTTTAAACACTCTAAAAAGAAAATTTAAAATATTTTCTTTTTCCCATGGCTCTCCCTGGAATCCCTTTTTTTTCCCAAAGCCCCCCCGGCTATTACTTCCTCCCCCGGGGATTCTGCCGCCGGGATGTTACGCTCTCTGCTTCTCCTGCCGCGCTACATTGCGGACCAATTGCAAAACGTTTCTCTTTTATGATTGCGATCTGGTGACCCTCCTCTTTGATTTTTTCAGGATTTCTTTTTTTACCTTTTTTTCTGAAAATTGTCTCCAACCGGTCTAAATTATCTTTTCGTAAAACGCCTCGTGATTATGATAAGAATTCCATTCATTTTAATCATCCTCTGTTGATTGGCCGATCCCTCATTGGGTATGTGCCATACCTAAAGGCGCAACAACAACAACAACAACAACGAAAAGAAAATAAAGACATCTGCGTGGCTGGGGCGGTAGAACAGTGGCGATTTTCGGTGACATCTAAACCATAATATCAGCAACATTTCTTGGTTCACTCCAGGTTCTGCAAACGTCTCTATTGTGGTTGCCTAAACGTTTCCCTCAAGTTTTTTGTGAGAACTTTTGTATGTGTGATAATGGCAAAACTGTGCTATACTCAAAATTTTTCCTTCTTGTGCTCCGCCGCCTTACATATTACACAAAAGAGGTGTTTAATCATTTATGCTTTGTCTTTTCATCTTCGTCATTCTAAGCTAAATCAGCAAAATATTCCTTAAGCGTTTTCTGAACTTTTGAGACCATTGTTCTGAGGAACTAAATTTTCATATCTTTGTGTAAACTTATATGTGTTACAAAAAAAATCTTCTGTTCAAGCAGAATCCCCATTGCGCATACAAAACATCCAAGTGTTGCAAAAATAGTGCTAGTGACATTTTAGCGACAATAGTAATTTTAAAAAGCCTTGTGACGCGCCCTAAACAATGGTGCCTTGTCTTGCATCTGTGGCACAGGCGAAGTTTGTAAACATTTTATGAGTCATGTTGTACGGTACCAATCTGCATTAAACTGAAATAATGACTTTGCCGAAAATGAGCCAGCAAAAACGAACATCAGTAGTTTTAAATAATTTTGAAAAAATCTTTTTCGAGTTCAGCTTGATTCAGCCCTGAGGACTAGGCTTCAGTCACCAACAAAATGCCTACCACTCACTGGTTGAGTGGGACTACGACTAGTGTCAATACATACCCTGAAGTAGACTTTGGGTACGTGTTTTTTTGTTATCTACTTCTGGTGTAGCACCCACATTGCCAGAGCTGAGCTCTCAAATATATATGTTCGCATCTCGGTGGCCACACCTACTTTGGCTTTATCTCAATACAAAATCAGCGAAGCGGCTCTATGTGATCCCTAAATCTCTTCCGTAGGCTAGAAAAGCTGTAATCGTACATATACAAGGTAGGAGAACCCGATAGTTTTTGAAGAATTAGCACTCCTCTGCCGAAGCTGCACATATTAGGCTTGTTTTCATGTAACTGTTATATACAGCTTAAGATATGTAACGTGTTCGAGAACGATGAAACAGGAGCTTTTAATTTTTCTGAATCACCGGGAAGACGGCTGCTACAGCCATGGTAAAACAACCCACCCCCTCCCGCCACTGTTAACCGTCAACACACCTGAAAACCTTTTTGAAAAAAGCTCACTTCTTGTGGCCATACGGCAATTTTTTGACAGTGCGGAAGGCTGAATGTTCTTACAACACCTTTTATCGCTACTGACTAGCACTGATAAAACGACTGGAAAACGTTAACGCAGTTCAGTCACAGGGTAAATGCTATAAAGTACAAAAATCTTGTGAACTGGCTGCTGTTGATCACACACATGGTCATACTTCATAAGTTGGATTATAAAATACAGCCGACAAGTTACCTAAAAAAGTCCGAGTAATCCGTAATTTTTAAAATGAGGGACAACAGCAAGCGGTCGCCAAACAAACCTAATTAAATTAAAAGACGATTCTCGGCCTCTTTAAAACAACGGGGAAGAACATGTATTCAGTATCCTTGAATTTTTCTAATATTTCCCAGTATGGTATGTCGTCTGCAATGATATATTTGTAGTTTGAACTTAAGAAGATCTGTGCCTTGGCCTACATTCCTAGCATGAAGTTATCAACTGCATTTACGGCGGGGGGGGGGGGGTTCTAGTTGCTATATGCGTGAATTAAAATTTATCGTGTTGTGCGTACTTGGACGAGAAACACGGACCGAAAAAAAGGCAACCAATACGTTATTTCGCAACAAAGTGTAGTCTGTTTTCGGCACTGTTCCTTTTCCCCGGCAAAGTATGCATGGAATGGTAAATTATCAACCGTAGCATTAGTAAAGCAGTACGTTCTTCCGATAAAATAGGGTGACGAACCATATTTGCTGCGGGGCGGCAGCATTTTAGTTGTTAAATCCGCAAGAGCAGTTACGAGTGCTGTGATGCGAAAATGGGCGAACCCCGATGTATGTCTTGGGGATTACAGGATATTGTAGAAAAAGCAAAAGCAAAAATGCAAAAGGGTGTGGAAGCCTCTACCCAGATATTCATAATTTTAAATGGGTAATTGTTTTTCAGGGGCTTGAAGAGAAACCTGCTATGTGATCCAATATACTAGGCCGAGGATTTGGTGCAGGGAAACGTGGCCCGTTTTGCATGCTCTTTCAATACCCCGCGAGGTGGGCTAAACCAAATCGAATGGAAAATTTTAGCACATATTTTGTATGCTTCAGCTATAAAAATGGCATAAGGTGCTGTTGAAATATACACAAACAGAATGCCAGCTGCGTAAAATTACAATGGCACATTACGCGACTAGTTGTATTTTTTCTTAAAAAGCATGAGGAATAGTAAAATGTCAAGAAAAAAATAAAAAAGGTATTCAAATTTCTAGCTCGCGCGTGGTTACTGAGGTCTGCATTAGTATATCATAAAGCAAAGAAGAGGATTAGGGGAGTTTACAAAACATATTCACACTTTTAAAGCATTCCCTTTATTACTGAACATTTTTCAAACTTTAACACTGAGCCATAAAAACAAATTACGAGGTACACAAAAACCTAGCAACCGGGTACCACATATTTGGCGAAAAATATAAAAGTACATAATTTTCAAGGTAATATTCGAATACTGGTTTTTATTTTATTTTCGGTTGAAGTACGGATCCTGATATAACTCAATGAAAGTTTTGAATTCGTTGCGACAATGAAGAAATGCATAAGCAACGATAAGAACGGGTGGTTGTAAATTGATTGGAATTATGTTTAGGAAATACTTTTTGCCATCCTATTCATCTTTTCTTCATTTTGGGACTACTGAAGTATTACATATATAAATCTCACAGAAATACCAAAAACTTAAGTTTAAAAAATTTCATAAAAAGTGCTAGCGATTACTACATTCCATAACGGGAAATCTTGTGGGCAGTCCGAACTGCAGTCTTCTAGTTAAATGCGCACAGCTGCTGAGTATGAGAAACTAAATCACGTAATCAGCGAGCGGAAGGATGCGCACTACTTTGCCGTTATCTCCCAGAGCACCAACGGCATCAAGCAAAGTGTTATAAATCGCCTTTATATCTCACGAGGAAACAATGTATTTCGGATCAGCCAAGTAACCAGGGAGACTCGAAGCACATCCACCGGTGTCCTCCTTCGTTGTTCATCACTATTGAGGTCTGCGGCGTGCTGAGGCAGCACTCTCGCTCTTTTTTCTCAACAGCAGTAATAGTAAAACTCTGCGGTCGCAGTGCGGACTGCGTCTCCGGAATGGATGCCAATTGAAGAGTGCATGATGACTCCTGCTGTTATGCCGCCATCTCACACCATATCTTCTTCTAGAGCAGGCGGCCCTGGTCCGGAGGTCCATCATCCTGACTCTCTTGGTCAGCCCTCTTCCGTCTAAGAGCTGCCAACCAGCCAGCCAGTCCAGCGGCTACGTAGAGCGGTCGCTGGCGGCCTAGCTTCATGCAGTGGAGTCCCAGGAGTGTCCACTGCGACTTCACTGGCTAACATCGCACGCGGGCATCATGGGCAACGAGGTTGCAGACGCCCTGACAAGGTGGCTGCTCGGCAGGGAGTGGTACCAGCCTCTCGGTATCTGGTGTCATTCGACGCTGCAAGGACTATCCTGGCCCGAGTGGTGGAGGCCTTTATTCCTGAGTGCTCAAGTGGTCAGTGGTCAGGCCCCACGGGTCCTGCCCGGACGCATCAGTAGAGACGCCCGGTCGCTCCTACTTTGCCTGCGGCTTAATTGCTGCAACGTGGGAGCCCGCCTCACCACCAGGGCCGCTTGGCGGGTCCCACATGCGCCGACTGCCCAGAGCCCGATACGCTCGAACACTTACTGTGGTCTTGCAGCCAGCACGACACCGCTAGGGAGGAACTCCGGGCTGCATTCCAGTGACTCGGTGCACCAAGCCACAAGCTGGAAGACTTCCTGTTCCCGGGACGCTGTACGACGGGAGGTCTTCCAGCACCTACTCAAACTGCTAGTTGTGAAAGGACTAGTGCAGCGTTTGTAGCCGTCGAGCCTTGGACGAGGACGAACGCTACATAGTCTGTGCGCCACTCTCTTCCTTCTTTCCTCTTTCTCTCTTCCTATCCTTTGAAACCCCTCCTTCTCTTCTCTGGACTGGGTTGTATGAGAGTGAACTCCCCGACTGAGTTAAAAATATCCCCAGTCCTTTTCTTTTCACTGCTCCCTTAATACTGTCACCACCCCCACCACCATTATTCACTGCACCGACTCACACTTTCGTCATGCGCGTCACTGATGAGTGTCTCGAGTGGGCTCAGCGTACTGCCCTCAACCTCAGACTTGTGCCACACTTTCCTTTGTATTTTCCCTTCTGTCTTTGTTCGCTCACTTACGTCGCCGACGCCGATGTCGAAGCACAGTAGGGGCTGTTGAATTGCTCCGCCCTAAAATCATCTTTTTCAGGCATCCACAAACATGACGGTAAAAATGTTCCTTTTTGCTGGAGTGGCTTTAAACCAGGGCCACCAGTCTTATGATTTCGACCAAGCTTTTTTGCATTTGAAGTCGCTAGGTGAACGTAATACAAAAGGCACGGGTCGTTCCGCTTTATTAACAGTAGCGATCGAAGCAAGTAAATTTAGTCTTATGTCCACAAGATGTTTTAGGGAAGACTCTACGTAATAGAAAACATTGGCTTTCGGAAAATGTCTTTTACTTGAGCGAAGGGATCAGGGGCCGTGTTGGGGGAGCAAAGGAGTTCCAATTGCTAGTTAGGGTAAAATTTAGTTTCCACTTGTTTATAACTTTTTATTTTTGCATTTAGGCGTGCGATTGTAATTTAGAAATTAATATACAATCTCGGCCCCCAACGAACTCAGCAAGATGTGTGCGTGAGTTAGTGATGGTTCGCCTTCCCGTAGAGATTGTGACATAAATCACGTGCGACGCTTCACCAAGTGCAGGGCCGGCTTGGTTTACCGTATTTTCCGGTGTATAGGTCGCGGGTTTTTTTTTCTGACATTTTTGTTGGTGTGTCTTATCTACCAGTGCGACTTATGTATGAAAATAAATCTGGTTCTCGGCGGCCGCGCGTGGCCAGCGCACGTTAGGAGACGCAACTCGTATGGTCTAAATGAATCCGAAGCCCAGCGCTATGGCGTTTCTCATAGCACATATGTTGCTTCGGGACGTTCAACAGAAGAATTTGCAGCTTTTTCTAGTCAAAAACAATGATAATGGCATGCGACAACCGCGCACCACTTCCTGCCATGCGCAGTAACTACAGTAACTACAGTTCAGAATAAATTCAAAGTAAGATTAAACTAAGGTGCAAAATAAAATGCAGCCTATAAGTTATGACAGAGATTTACTCTGAACGAGGTAAAAGGTAAACGTGCAGCTAATTTTTGAAATGACAGCTTGCTGATAAGTTTGGATTTTCGGGTCGCTTCCACCACGTACCTTCCGTCCGCCATGACATCTTTATGGCGGCGATTCACGACAGCACGCAAGAAGCGTGCGACGTTTGGAGAGATGGCCAAATGAGTCTCTGACTCTTGAGACTCCATTTCTACAAAAACAGTTTAGCCAGGTTTATAAAGGCCGGAGAGATGCGGCCCGTGAGTGGTGACGATGTTGGCACAAAAGACATGAGTGAGGCAGAGGACGACAGCGATGCGCCGGCGGAACTCCCACTTGAAGTTGCCGAATTATTTGTTAGCTATTCGGAGGAAGAGGACTTCGGTGGCTTTGCCTAGACACTGTCTGTAAGTACATGCTGTGTGTATCAATAAACTATTTTGGAGGTGTTAGTTCTGTCCAGATTTTGGACGGTATTGCCCGTGTCTAGCCCTCCTTACTGGGGAATGCGTTCATAAGAGGCGGGCGCCGCAACCATGTACTTTCGCCGCACTTTCTAATGATCTGATTCATTATGAGTTTACCTAATTAAAAAGTGCGTCTTGTACACCGGTGAGCCTTATACACCGGTGCCACTTATATACGTTTTTTTTTCGGAAAAACTATCATTTTGAGGGGGGTGCGGCTTATACAAAGAGGTGACTTATAGACCGCAAAATACGGTACTCCTTTCCTCTGGACTGTGACCGCCAGTATGTAGTCCAAACTGGGCGGTGCCTGAACGTACGGCTTATTGAGCACGTGTCCAATGTCAAATCCAAATTCGGTGGCTGGCTCCACTCGCACGTGTCGTCCTGCAAGTGCACTCCTAAATTTGATCAGTGTAAAGTGATTAAGCAATACAGAAATCAGCGCAAGCGTGAGCTGCTGGAAGCATACACAATTTATAAGGGAGGCGATGATTGCGTAAGCACCCCTTCTGTTGCTTTGTCTGCAAAAGAGATAGCGTTTATTGAAGACGAAGCGAAATGATTCGAACTAGTAATATGACTGCGCAAAGATGCTCTTTCTTGTCTATACTTTTAAGTTTTATGTAATCTTTCTTGTTTCTGGATTCTTGTCGCACGTATCTTGCTGTAACCTTTTCGTTTATATTGCTGATCGGCAAATAAACACTTTGTTGGTAGTCAGCGCTGTGTGTGTAGCCTTCCTTCTGTCCCATCTTGAGCGCTGTTTTTTGTGTAAAGTATGAACCAACAGGCCCAAACACTTCCATCGCTTAAGCTTATTGAAACCTCGCCGATCAATCCCAAGAATCTCTTCTCGCTCTTTTCAACCACCACCAGAAACCGGCACCCTACCTCCTCAATGACGTCATGCAGATCTTACCCTCATTCCCAAGCCGCACAAGCCTGTTACCCACACCAATTCATGACCCATTTCCTTAACATCGTGCATGGAAAAACTCTTTGAACATATGCTGTATTTCCGTATTGTTTGGCACCTCGAATCTAAACATCTCTTACTCCATACCATGTTTTTCTTCAGAAGCCACCTGTTTACCCAGGACGTGCTCATCAAAATGAAATAGCAAATTATAGATACCCTGAGCAAGACCCACTCAAGCACCATCCGCTCCCTTGACGTCCAGGCGGACCTACGGAAACCCACGGCGCCATAATGCAAGCGCTCGTCAGCGCGCAATGCGGCCCTTGAACATTCGAGTGCGCGCGCGACTTCCTCAGTGACCGAACAGCAACTATTCCTCTTGGACCCTAATACTGCCGTACTTTCAACACGCCAGCCAAAGGCGTGTTGAAAATGACCGCCCCAAGGGTTAGTCATTTTCGATTGCTATGTAACATCCACACTTTAGAACTGCCTAAAAAGTTTCTACCATACGTTACCTTCGCCACTCCTTTTACGCGGACGACAGAACTCTGGGTAAACAAAAGCTCAACAGCGTACCAACAAGATGCCCTGCAACAAGCTAGCGACCTCAGTCTCCAGTTTCTCGCACCTTCCGTCCTAACTTGTGCTCCCCACACGTATGCTCTCTTGTTCTCGGCGCCAGAACCAGTGGTCGACCACTGAGCACCACACCCGATCCTCAACTTACCATCAAGGATTCACTGGTGCCGCAAGTCAACCCCCTCCGAATCCTTGCGTGCCTTTTTACGCGGATGGGTTCCGAGCAGCCTTTCTTCCAATACTTCAGGGCACAAAAAACGAAACATGGCCACCCCTTTGGGCAAATCTGCACGCCGAGCATGGCCTATGAGAACAAAAGATCTGCCCCCCTCATCCTTGCCCAACTCCTTAGCCGACTCACATACGGTACCCCCAGCCCGACTCATACCTCAAGAACAGACTAAGCTAGAGACACTCATTCGTCGGTCTTACAAGGTGCACTGGGCCTTCCAGCTTAACCTCCAACAGAATTGTTGGACTACTGGGAATGAATAAGACGCTCCCCGACCTCCTCGAAGCCCAACACATTATTCACTTAGCACGCCTATCCTTCACCCTACCAGGCGAACAGTCATCAAGGCCCTCGGCCGTTCAGCCCAACCCCCATAACGCGCTTCACCCACTACGACGCCGCAACCGGAACAAAATAAAAGCGGCACCAATTCCATGTCACACGCGTCCAGTGTACAACCATTGCCGACGAAAAGTCAGCTGCAGCACCGGCCATCGGAAGTACTCCTATGAACCAATTGTTTAACTCGCCGACATCGCCCAAACCCCACCATACCCCCTGTCGACCCTAGCAGCCCACACTGTCAGTTTTCGCACAACACTGCTCACCTCGTCTTACTGTGTCCTCAACACCCTGTTCCTCTCTCTTCCCTAACCCCCGAGCAGTGGTAATGCGCGCTGGCAAGCTCGGACCAACAGGCGCAGCAGACTGGTGCAACGGGCCCCCCGGCAGTGGTGACGAGGGCTCTCCTAGAATAAGGAGGCACTCACGTTTTCCCTTTTTTTGCTCAATAAACGTTTTGCCTCCTGCTCCTCCTAGATGGAACCACTCGACGTGACGGACACGCTAAGCGGAAGCTGGGAGTCACGCGCTTACGGGCGCTACGCATTTCCTTGAATTTATCGTGCAACGTGAACTTCCTGTTGGTACAACTTCCCCGCTGTTAAAAAGTGGGGGTTTCACTCTGTGTATATTCTATCATTTGAGCGTTGGCGACCGTTAAACCTATAAGGCATGCATACACGTAAACATCTATCTTAATCCTCTATATCTTTAAAGTAGTGCCTAGTATTATACTCATAAATCCTTATACAACTATTAGACCCCCTAGGGGCAAGTCTGCTAAAGCTGATTTTTGCGTGTACTGTGTGACACCACGGACCCCGAGCACCCACGGTTAGCCGTGCGTGGCAGCGGCGTGACCGGGGAAGAGAGAGTCCTGGTGGTTGAGCCGACGCCGAGTGCTTGGACCGTTAAGGCTCCTTGGCGAAGGCAACACACCACTTTGGCCTCCACGTCTCGTAACCGGAACCTTCGCTCCGACCCGCCTGGGGGAATCGGCAGTCACCACTTCCTGTCCTCCCCTTCATCTTTCTCTTTTCTGTCTTCTTTCTAACAACTTTCCTGACGTCTCATTCCTTCTCAGTTTCTCTTTTCCTGGCGGCTAGGGTTACCCAGGTGCATCGGACGAGTCTGAGTTCAGCCATAATAGCTGAAGGTCGTGGAGTATATCTGGCGTGGGCAGGACTTGCTCGCGAGTTTTTGTCCCGTTCCCATGTTGGGCTCCATCGGGGGCGCGGCTGGCACCATGGCTCAAGAGATTTTTCATTTTATTGCTTCCTTTTTTCGCGCAACTGATCCCTCTCGTAAAAGAGGGGGCACCGGCGCAACCGCTAAGTTCTTCGCAAAAAACGTCAACAACTTCCATCGGTTCCACATAGTGCACAGCAATCATGCTGAAGAAACCACACGACTGGTGTCACCATTTGTAGTCAGAAAGACTCTGATATCCGCAATAGGGAGAGGCTACAAAGTCAAGAAGCTAGCCAATGGAGATCTCCTACTCGAATTCCTGTAGAAACACCAGTGTGACCAACTGCCAGGACTTATGTTTTTTGGGGAGATCCCTATTACTCTAAGCGAACACCGGTCGCTCAACACGGTCCGCGGAGTCACCTCCGCTGACGACCTAAACTACAGTTTCTGAAGAGGAAGTCCTGGAAGGTTTGAAAAAAAACAGAATGTCACAAATGTGTACAGGATCAAAATCACACGAGAAAACAAAGAAATCCAGACTGAGCACATCTTCCTTACCTTTACATCCAGCATACTTCCAGGATCCGTGGAAGTAGGATACACAATAATAAAACTGATACCGTACACTCCAAATCCCCGCCGATGCTACAAATGCAAACGATACAGTCACGGGTCCCTAAGCTGCCGGGTCCAAGACACCTGCGCCAATGGGCCTCCAATGAACACCTTGCCGAGAACTGTGAATCCGAAAAACAACTCTGTTTGAACTGCAAGGGCAACCACGCAGCATCCTCTCATCTTTGCCCAGCGTCGAAAAAAGAAAAAGAGATCATAACAGTAAAATTCACTGAAAACCTTACATTTCGCGAAGCACGGAGGCGACTGACACCACCGCATACCCGATCTTACTCCGTTGTGGTGGAACAGGGCGCGCCATCACAGCGTTCTTTGGCGCCTGCTGAAGCCACACCAGTGAGGCCGAAGCAAGGCCACCCGCGCCCCCGGTGGAGAGAGGGAGAGAATACATTTATTTAACCAATGGTTAGCGCAGCTTGGTGGCAGAAGACCGTAGAGCTTCGGCAACGGCGGGTGCCCGACCCGTGAGTGACTTCTGGATATCCAGGCTTGAGCATCCCAGTGCTGCTTCCTACTGGTCGATGGATGTGATGAGACGCGAAGGGATCGTACTTGCAAGCCCACATTTGGTGATGTAATGTGGCCCGTTCCCCGTAGTACTGGCAGAGTGTTGTGGGGTACAGTGAGGGGTGAATGTGATGAAGTACGGCTAAACTGGGGAGGGATACACTTTGAAGCTGACGCCAAAGGCGTTCTTCTTCCACTGACAGGGATGGGTGGGCGGGAGGGTATTTGCGGTGGGAGAGGGGGTAATGTTTCATGATGTCTCTGTACGTGAGTAAACTATCACGGGTTGATCTGGCTCTATGAGAGGCAGTGCTAGAACAACTGGGGCTGCGGTGTGTGCAACTTCATTTCCTCCAATACCCGTGTGGGCAAGGAACCAGATCAATTCTACAGGATCAGTAGGTAGCTTTTGATTAAGAATTTGGTGTCCCTCAGGCGCGCGCTGGCCTCTGGCATAGTTTAGAACGGCAGTTTTTGAATCTCAGAACATGAATCGGGGTGTCGGCGTGTGTGAGTGCAAGTGCTATCGCCGCCTCTTCCGAAACTTGAGGGTGACGGGTTCGGGTGGTGAGGGTCGTGAGTGGGGAAAAAGCGGATGACTTGATGACTACCTGGGCAAAAGCGTCCACGTGACGATACTCCGAAGCATCAACATACAGTGTGCCTAATCAAGGGGTGTTTGGCTTTTATTGGAGGGGCTCATTACGCCCGTATTTGGGAATGAGATTAGGAGTGCATGTTTTGAGGAAAGGGCAGAATATTGATGTTTCTCTAGCCACAGTTCCGATGATGATTTTATCTCGGTCTCTTGTAGGTATCCAATGTGCAGGCTGTCTAGGAGGGCTGTACCAGCTGCACTGCGCGTCAGGCGGCCAAGCGGCCCCGTGCGATGTCCTTCGATAAGCTCTGCGGCCGTATTGGTACACACCTGTATTCTCTAGTCGGGCAGTGGAAGCTCCTGGTGGTATTTGCAGAGTGGCTCGCAGAAGCATTCCAAATTAGGCAATCCCGTTTCGAATTTTCGTTTCCCTAAGGGTAAGATACGGGTATAGCGTATGTAATCTTTTGATTAGGAATGCTTGTGTTCATTTTAGCATATCTTTTTCTTTGAGGCCATGTCGTCGTGCTACAATGCATCTAAGAAGCCGAATAATTTTTTGAGTACGGTGTGTTTCGTCGGTCCTGTTATAGAGGCAGTCCAAGTATGTTTATTTGCATTACCCGCGGTACAGGTGTACCCACCAGCTTGATCGCGATTGAGGGGTCTCGTGGTGCTTATATTCTTGGGTGGAGGTCTAATAGGTCGGATTTGGTCTGTTGAACAGTAAGGCAGCCAAGGCCGCGCCTTCTTCTACAGCGGGTGCTCCAGCTGTAGGGTGGCTTCAAGTTGGCATCACTACCTCCCTTTAACCAGATCTTGATGTCGTCCACATAAATTATGTAGTGCAATCCCGGCATCTGATCTAAGGTGATTGCTATATGAACCACTGCTAGGTTAAAGCAGCGGGGAAATCACGGATCTGTGAGGAGTACCGCACGATGGAAGCTGTATATCGGGCAGTGTGAGATTTCCCAATCGGGGTGTGGCCGTCCTTTTGTGAGGAACGCGCGCGCGTAGTTATAGACTCGAGCACCTGGTCCTGTGCGTTCCAGAACTCTAAGGATAGCATCGTGGGTAACTCTGTCGAAGGCTTTGGTTAAAACTAGTGCTAAAACAGCTGTGGAATTCTCTATGGTTGGGTATTCCAAAATATTCATGATGCAGGGTCAAGTGTACTTATAATTTGTGGAACCTGCCACTACAGTTAAATCTAAATATAAGGAAGCTGACACAAATACGCAATTTTTAGTTGCGTGCATGTTTTAGTTACATGAAGATTTCGTGTAAAGGGTCGCGTGAGTAAAACAGAAACGATACCAAAATGCTAGACATTAGTGATGGTGAACTGAACCTTCAAGGAATAATTTCGATGTGAAAAACGTCATGATTTATGCCTGCTGCTTTCCCGCGAACTAAGTCACAACACCTCATTCCAAAAAACCAAGGTCACGTATCCCCTTATTCTCAGGTGTAACCTAAGTATCACTTCTCCCTTTTCACACCTAATGGTGCCTTAACCCGTTGCAACTACCAAAATAATGTTACAAGGGAGCCTTTTCACGAACTTGATTCTCTTTGCCGCACTCAAATGTTGAAGTTCCTAGCTCTGATACGGTCAGGGTTGTGCGCGTCCATCTTTCTCGCCGGTAGAGATAAAATTTAGCATTGCGAAGTTATCCTGAAACTGCAAAAAATTTGTTTTTGGGCAGCTAATTTATCACGTACGAATCGACGCCACAGATTGAAGTACAGACACAAGTGCCTCATTGACGACAGCCCTAGCTAGCCCAAACCACACTGACACTGGAAACGCACGGAAGTTCGCGGTGCGGGAAAATTTGGCTAAATAATACACTTCCCCAGCCGAGTTCAAAGAAAAACGAAAAAAAAAACAGTTGCTCATCCACTTAGCGAATTCGTTACAGCAGCGTTAACCGTCTCAACGCCTTCCTTACGTAGAATTCGCAAAAACAAGCGTTTCTTTGAGACTGGCAATGGGGAATTTCATGATTTTTGTTAAATCCAGGAACTCGTTACATTAGGGTTCGTTACATCCAGGTTTATCGTTATTCTTATTTTCGCAGAACCCCTCAAAAAACAAAAATTCAAGAAAAAACATACAGGCACTGCCGTAAATAAATCACATTTTATGAGACGCAAGAAAAGCTGTTCTAAAAGCGAAATGATTCGCTTTTATTACCCTCCAAGGTGCTTTAAACGACCATAAATGTGCAATATGCTTCCCAAGAAATAAATTTGGGTACGGTATTGGGAGTTCTCTACACGTTAGAGAACCAATTTCTGTTGCTGTGGTACATAAGCAACCCTAGTTCTAAAATGGTTCGGATTCGTAACGTAGAAAGTTGCAACTTTGGAAGCATGGTTTGCGCCTTTTGTCTCTGAAAATTGGGTGTTAAAGTTGGCTAATAATGGTAAGACATTTAAAGAGAAATAAAGAAGAAATAATTTGACACGCTCGCGTGTTTTGTGGTTACTTGCATGGCCTAATATTGCTACTTTAACCCCATAAAAATCTGGGGTTTAATAAAACGCTTGAAGCCCACGTGATGATTCACGTGTGGCTTGTACTAAAACCTCCGTATTGAAAGGAGAACGTGCGGCTGCCGCAACTAGACACGGGCTCTCAAGAACAAAACATATTAGGTTATGAATTAGTTGTAACCTGATTTCTGTAACTACGACAATCAAACCATTCTTGCGGTGTGCGTAATATGCTAAGCGTCCATGCCGATTTGGATTTGGGTGCGACAAAAAAATAATTGCGTACAACCCTTGTGTTTCGGCAATAAGGATGAAGTTATTTCTATTCCACCTTCAATATTGCCTGCGGGTTTAAAGGGCTGCATCAATCTACCTATTGGAATTTTGCCTATATAACAATGTAATGCCAATGCTTCCAATTTATTTTTGGGCGGACGGTCGTCGTACCCTAAATCATGACTCCGATAAAAAGTTTCCCTTAGAAAGATCCGAGAATTGCGCTGCTTTACAAAACACAATTAGTGACATGAATACTCTCTGTTTGCTTCTGTAGAAGCAAGGCAATTTCAATAAAGTGACAGCATTAACTTTTAAGTTTGTGGTTTTTATTTGAAAACGCTTCGGCGTATACAGCTGACTGCCGAAAGTAGAAAAATAAGGGTCAAAGTGATTGGTAAAGAAACAAAATATTTGCGTTTTGTAAAAACAAAAGTGGAGAAAAGGCTGGGGACTTTCAGAAAAACTGTAAGGTAAAGAAGCATGAGGTCGTTCGCTACAGAGGTTTTCTGAAGCGCCCTACCATAAACGCCTCCCATGTCCATTTTATGCCAATCTACTCAAGTGAGCGTGAAGTACACTGGTTGTACACCTATGAATTCGGAAAACGCACATCTTCCACCTTTACACGAATGCAAGTGCGATGTCATCGCCGTTCATGATTTTGATTCCGTTTTAGTGTGAGTCGCATTTACATGCAATTATATGTGATTTGCGGCTGCGTCATACCTGGCTCTCTGTTTTATTTCGCATGCGGTTAGCCTAGTAGAGATAGCGCATCGTAGTGCGAGTAACGGCTATTTATATAAACAGCGCGCGTTGGACAACATACGGACAGGTGATTATTTGTGCTCGGCAGTGATTATTGCGTTCAATGCAAACGAAAACGCTCCAGGTGTTATTGAATAAAAAATACCAACTGAACGAACAGTTACCCCAAAAATGTTTAAGCGGTATTTTTAAACTCAGACCACTGTTTCCAAAATACATTCATATTATTAAGAAACTACTGTGGAATAAAGCTACTTAGGAAGTCAAAAGTCCACCTGTATTCTTACTTTCGTCTAAAAATACCCATAAAAGCCTTTAAATTATTGGAATTGCAAAGAAAAATAACTTTAGCTTTTCTATAGCTGCTGATTGTTACAAGAAACATTTTATGCAAGTCCCTGCTTGTCAAAAAGCTGCGTTCGAGGAAAGAGTCTAATTTCTCCCGTCTGGAAACAGGTGTAAGCGAAAGCCTGAACTCAATAAAAACAAAACGTCCAACATATTCAGTAGTGAACGCTGCAACAAAACAATTCCGCAAAAATGAAAGGCAGTGGCCAAAGCAAAAGTAAAAGCTGAAGGCAAAGGCATTCACACTGAAAAACAATAAAATACATAATCATTTATCCACCGAAACAATACCCTTTTTTTTTCGCCAAGCTTTACGCGAAAGCAATTGTTTAGTGTACGCGATTCATCTCCACCTGTGATCATTGTTTTTTTCTCAAAATATCTGCCTCCTCTCCCTGCAGACGGGACCACAGTAAAGCCGCTGAGCTGCGCCTAGAAGTCAACGCCCGATGAGAGCAAGCAACCGCACTTGCGTTGTGGAGTGACGCGAGGATGACGCTGATTGGCTGCCATTGTGGCTTCATAAAGCACGACACTTCAGCGCGCGCATCTGCGCCAGCTGCGAATTTTGAGCTCTAGCAATGTATAATGAGCATCAATAACTCCCCAATCAGCAGTACCTAACCCTTCGACGGCATCCTTATCACATTCTAATGAAACACTTAGAGGTGGCTTTGTATCAAGGTATTTAAGCTTACGCTATTACCGACGTAGCAAGTCAGTAGTTACAAGCTTTGTTTGATGTAAAGCCGCAGACAAAGTGTGCTTAACAGATAGTAACTACTCTTCAAAACGGTATGTTCCGTAAGGACGTCGCTAACAGTACCTGCCTCCAGATTCGGCGTATCGAGACGATTCGCCCGACACAAAATAAGGATGAAAGTGATGTCCAACATGCAAGAGATGTAGCAGTTGATGCTTTCACAACATCATTAATTTCTTAATCAATTTTTTGCAGCAAAAAACGTTTTCTAGGTTACACGACTTTAATAATTGTGGCTCTGTCCAAAACCAAGGCCTGAAAAAAATTTATAAAATTATGCGTACGGCGCTGAGAAAAATTGCAGTCGACTGAAAAGAAAATTCGCTTCCGTGCTACAGGAACTCGACGGCTACCAGTGTGTTTAAACTTACTGATTTGCGTGGAAGCAAAATATTGGATAATTTTACAATTGGATAATTGCACAATTAGATAATTTTAAAACCTCACCTCCAGTTAGAATAGCTTGGTGACGTTATAAATTGGCCCAAATATTTTTCTGATTTACCTTAAATATTTCAAGACTAGGGAAGACGGAGAAAAGAATAATCGACGACGAATAATTACTTCAAAGAAAGCCATCGTTAATGTGGCATATAGCAGGGACAAGTGTTTTGGAATATCTCCTGTGGGAACGACCGCCAGCCGAACAATTCTTCAAAACCTAAAGCTAGTTGTCCGACTGGAGGACGGCCACATTTTCGCCTGCAGAACATTGCTTGGAATGAAAACCTAAATAACCGAAGGGATAAAGAAGCATTACTTTACTTGCTCTCGACGACGGAGAATTAGGGGGAGATTCTGAATATGGTTGGGAGAGATGTTGGTTGGTGCAGTGGGAGGAAAGATGTTACTTTGAATGTCGCTTAAATGGAAGATGTTTTTGGAGCTGCCTAGGCATGCAGTGAAGGACGGTTGCTCTAAAGAATAATTGTGCACGCAAGTTCTTTTCTGGTGGTATGCCAGAGTAAATTGTATGGTCCTAAGGTAGCCGCTAGGATGTTTGCGCAGGAAATTTCCGAACATATTCTAGTTGGTGCGAGCAAAAGTAACCTGAATACCCTCCTGAGGCGCATTCCTGGAGTTCAAATGTGTGAAATTGAGGTAGCTGTAAGTTGTAAATGGCGAGAATGGAGACAGAATTCAGGCACCGTGTGAGTGCGTAACCACGACTTCAGTACCATGGGAAATGGTAGAGGCAAACGCAATGCATATGTCCTCATTTTAGGTTGCGTCAGGTGTGAAGCTTGTGATGGCGTTTACTTTGTTGCCCTAGTGGCAATGTTGGAGGCCCACATGGTTAAGCTTGTGCCATGTCATATAATTGGCGAGTTTTTAATGGTACAGCCATGGCGTTCTATTTGGCAACGCCTATGTAGCGGAGTTCTGTAAATGTACAGGCCTCTTCAAAAGCAAACGGATCATGACCGTGGGGCCCTAGTTTCATTGCTTCGCCACATAGTAGAAGCGGCAGCAACCAAATAGTGGACTTCGGGAGCTCGGTTGACAGTGACCAGCAGCCCAAATGATATGCCTAATCGTGCTTTGCTGGTGTGTTAAGCTGTGTGGGAAAGCGTTCAAGGTGCAGCGGCAGCGTGAGGACCTGCAGTGGCGCTGGGCCCGTTGTCTCGGCAGCACGAGCCCCAACCAAGTCCACCGTTCTTGGGTTTGTAGAAAGAGCACTGTAAAATCTACTGTTGTGACGTGCTACAAATGCGCCACCGATGACATCCTGGTTTCTAGCGGCAAAACATTGCCTCGATTATCAAATTTACTAGGTAAAATTGAGAGTCGAGCATATATACATTGGTGAACATACATTGTTGAAAATTAAGCGCGAACTATAAAACACGGACAAGAACGAAGAACGACATCCGGCGCTATATTAACAACTGAAAGGATTATTTTCACAGAAAACACACAAATATACCATCGGAGCAACCACAAGCCACCAAATATACTAGGGCCGGACTGTTTGACAGAATACAAAGGTGAATAAATGGGCAACAAAGTATTCATGTGGAAAATAGGTTGCAGGTTGAAGTGAAATCTCAACAAAATCTGTTATTATTTTGAAACGAGTTCTGCATTCTCAATGTGTCTTTGGTGATTACCTGTGTTTTCTCCCACGTAACGGCTGGCACCAGTAGCTAAAGAGATGGCTCTTCAGAAGAGAAAATACAGCACGTGCGTGTCCCCAAAGATGAGGTGAGATACGCAGGAACCACTATGTGACCCGAAAGCAGGGACATCGGTAATTGCGGTTTGTAGCGCACAGTAACAGGGTTTGGACGGACGCAGCTTCACCGAAGTTAAAAGCGGCGGGTTATGTTGCCACTGGCGGCTGTGAGAAACAATGCAAGCCCTGCCAGTTCACAGCCTCAGTGGCTGCCGCGGCCCTTTGAAAATTGGCACGTCCAGCCAGAAGTAACAACGCAGCAAGGGGCTACCAGAACGCCGCATCTTGTTTCCTGTCAGCGCTACTGCGCGGCGCAGCAGGGCAATTCGGGTATTGGCTCCCCAGCTCTATTTATTTCTACAGAGACTTGTACTTCAAAAATATGTCTCCTTTGTGGCGCCTGGAGGTTTGCGCGTGATTTCTCTTTGCGGAAAGGCGTAAACGCTAATGTTGTTGCGGAGAGATAAACTAATAGTCCGTAGCAAGGGCAGTGGTGTCGTGGATTAGGTAGGAATGAAGGCTCAGCACGTAAAATAGTATTGTTAGGTGACCACAGGACAAAGATAAGACGAACGATGCGATGGTGGTGAGCGATCTTTTTACAGTAGTTACATGGCTGCCACAAGACCGCGCGCTCCAGGACCCAGCCACTCCTTTGTCATCTTCGTCTTCTGCTGACAGAAACAGACAGTACGGGACGTTGCCCTTCACGTGTCCCGTGACATCACCGCCCCCGGTCGAGGGTGACCGTTCCTGTCGAAACCGCGGTGAGGTGGCGATTGTTGATGTGGATGGGCAATGCGAGGGAAATTGTAGCAGTACTGAGTTGTTGTGCATGCATCAGGTTCGCGTGGCACGCGTGAAAATGTTCGTACTACGTAGCGTGCATTTTCATCTGCACTGGTTTTGCAATTTGTCGGTGAGAGCACCGGCTACTCGGCAGGTTTGACAAATAATAGCGTGGTTTTTCAATTTACCCGTTTAACGTTTCCTTCGGATCCATTACATTTTACAGATAGTAAGAGGGCACGCATATTTTCTTTCCAAGATATTTGTGCTGTGCATGTGCGTCAAACAACCGCGGGTGTAATACGTGCAACTGCCTTTAAACACATGCACGGAAATTCTTAGCCAGCGTAAAGATGTACTCATTAGTCTTGTGGCCTCAAATCTGGTTATCACCAAAACAATTCGTCAGTGCATGGACGTTTTGGTTTCGCAAGATACACATATAACTAACACTTCTTTGGGTTTGCAAACCAACTACAAGTTTGCAACTGAGAGGGCTTGTTATTTTTGTCTTGAAACTCTAAATAAACAATAAGAAAATATTTTGTGAACACGGAAAGTTTGTGATAATAAAATGAAATTGTCGCTTTGGAAATACCTCTGTCAATTTATTACAAATATAAAAACTCAAGCAGTTTGGCTTGCTGCTAAAGGCAAGCAGCGTGAGCTTACGCAGTGGTTCATCATTTCAGAGGATCCTTTGTGTTTAAAATAATTGGTAGCGGATACCTGTGATCCAGCACCAAGAACAATCTTCCCTGAGTGGGTGGTCCCTGTATAGGTTTTGGTGTCCTTGCGTTCACGGCTGGTTCCAGCGTTCCTAAAGAGTGCTGGGCAGAGGTCTTGTACGGAGGTGTACTTGCACACAAGTCCAATTCACAATGATTACCATGCCCTAAGCAGAGTGATAATAGGCTGAAACAGCCAGGCGCACTTCATACGCGTAGACCTACTTGAAAGACGGTCAAGGCTGGCAGGGCACCTGACATTGCAGGTATGGCATTCGGTGCTGTCCTCAGTGGCTGTCTCTAATAAAAGCGCTTAAGAAGGATCGTACAACTTTTGTATAGAGTTGTTCGTGTCAGTGGGCAGCGTTGTGCGCAGGGTAGATTTCGCAACACAATCTAAGCATGTACAACTACAAAATTATACCGCTTTGACAGCGCAGGAACTGCGCTGGTCGAAACTTAGAAGGTGCTATCTAAAGTCATAAACGAATTACTGTTTCTAATCAGTAAAATTAGTGTATATTTGTATGCTGGTAGAGAAATAAACAAAATATACTTGGAAGAAAATTTACAGCCTAATTAGGCGGGAAAAAGGGCCGAATTACATTGTATGACGTGTAAACGGACTATCAGAGAAAAAAACAGTCATTGTTGTGTGTGAACACTGCGTAGGGGCGCCAATGTATTTAGTATAAATTCTGCGCCCTGTATATCTGTAAATCTTCGTTTGTTTTGTATTCTTGATTTGTCACAGTTTTGTGCCTTGTTCGAAGGCTCAAGGGAAAGAACTTGCGAAAAGACGCCCTCAAAATCAGCTCAACTGGCGACCACCCAATTTGTTCGTAATATCTTGTAACCCCTAGCTTCCAGCGTGCAATCTAATGGCATTGCTTAAATTGAATATCGTCATGAGCATATACACTAATATTTAGACAAAAACGCAATTAAGAGCTCTCAAAATACCAAGAGCATCACTGAATATTACAAAGGAAGTGAAAAAAATGACATTCCGCCATTATTAGGTTCACTAGAAATATTTTGAAATTTTCCCCAATAAAAGGGGCGCAAAGAAAATGATAAGAAAAAGAAAGCCAATGTGTCCGCGAATTAAAGCAGCATGGTTTCAAGGCCATGCAACTGCTGAAGACGAGGATACCACGTAGTGTAAAACGATCTCACTAAGATAACAATGGTTGGTTCAAGACATGTCATTGTTCATGATTCGAGACCCCTTCTACGGTATCGGAATAAGACTGGGATAAAAGCTGGTGTCAAAGTAACAAGGTTTCGCACGCCCCATCCGTAGCGGCACTCTTTCTTTTCACACCATGTATTCTCTGTTCGCTCAAGAAACCTTTATTGCACCAGGGGCTTTGCGCCGCTGGTAACTGTAGCATTTCCCCTAGACAAACTCGGGGCAATATTGTATACAGGTGTTGATCTGTGTCTTGGAGGCATTAGGTAACACGCAATCGTAGGCAGTGCCAGCTACACTCGTCACATCGCAGAGCAGCTCACAAATGGGAGAGTGCCACCGACTTCCCATCTGTGCCTGCTATAAAAAAAATGGAACATGGATAGTAAACGAGACCACCAATGAGGCGACTTTTGAACGCTGCAATAATTTGAATACACACAAAGCTAAAAAGTACTTGCATCCTTTTTTTGATAATAGGTTGGTGTTGCTGTGAGTGTCCTGCTGCTCCTGTTTATCGTGTTATTGTCTACGTGATTGAGTGTGAGTGATGCGTTCTTGTTTAAAAAAATAAACTGGGGCTCGATCGCGGTCTCACCTTTACCATCATTTTTTTCGCCAACACAGGTTGCCTAGTGGTGCACCTGGCGCTTTTTTCGGCAGTCAAGGTTTTGTGAGATTTCAGCATGTTTAGGTTTACTAGAAAATTCTGTTTTAGTAACAACTGAACGGGTGTTTTACCAACAGGATAATTCGAGATTAGGGCAGGTGGCTCAGGAACACGAAGCTGGCACATAGGTCCGAAATCCGCTTTGCCTGGCAGAGAAGAGTACGCCATGCACCAAAAGGCTCGTATTCAAGTACACGAGGCGTCCAGACTGCACGACCAGACACAGCTTGCAGAAGGCCATAAACTCATCGTCGAGAATGGACTGCTTGGTGTCGGCCATTCTGCAACGCCACCAGTATGTGCGACCTAGGTAAAAGTTTGCTCTAAGTGACCGGTCGCCGTAGCTGTTGATAGGCGAGTAGTTGACCGCGATTCACCGGGAGGTGACGTCACGTAATCATCGGCCAATTGACGGTCGGACGCTGACCTCGGCTGCCGTATCGACCACGAACAGTTGCCTTACAACCTTATAATAAATGTTGGAACTTCTTTTTTCACGCCTGGCGGACGATTGCCATCGTCATCAGCTTCATCTCTAGCAACGAAGGTTTGTCACGCGCTCCGCTGCACTTTCACGCTGCACGTGCAGGTTCTTCGATTAAACCATCTTTATTATCTTATGTTTGCTCTCTGTTTTTTTACGAAGGCTTGGCAGCCGCAGGACCTCAAGGTTCATGGCATGGTGCCGATTTCAGGGACCAAGAGACTTCTTCAGGTGGGCTACATCGACGAGATTTTGGCTTACCTTCAACCGCCTCTTCTTCTCTGGAAAACAAGAATGATGCCGCCATATCAAGAAACCCGTTTTGGAAGCTTGGAGCAGTCCTAAGAAGAAGAATATACGAGGCGACCCTAATTCTGCTGATTCTTTGCCATTGCCGAAACATGAGATGTGCCTTCGCGGCTGCCTAACTGCCAGAATGATGACATCGACTTTTGCCCCAGAAATAGGGTGTCCTGCCTGTCAACGTCTTTTACGATGGGCTGGACTATGGCGAGCCTTTTTGAAAGACGGTGCATCATCCTTGAACAACACACTGAATCGGAAAGGTTGAGGACTTATTAACGCGATTGCGTCCTTAGGTTCATTTTTCGAATTCTCCGTGGCTGGTAAACGTCCGCTTTCAGCCGTGTTGATCAAGCCTCCGCGGAAACACGTTTTCGCGGCCACCCGGAAAATATGACTACATAGAATATGGCACATTTGCATCTGAAGTTTAGAAAAGATGTCAATCATACTACAGCGGAGACGAATGAGAGGACATTCAATTTTGACCGCACCTGAGCAGTGAAGTGCGTTCCCAGCTTGTCGGTGGTAGCGCGCTTGGCAGGCACGGTCGCCACCCGTGCACGTAGATGACATCACACCAAGGCGAATCTCTATCGAACATAAAAATTTAAACTTTCTGTAGTTCACGTGCGGATGCCGCACCTGGGCTTTAGACGCACAGTAGTGGAGTGCTCCGGAATAATTTGCTCAATCTGGGGATATTTAATGAATGCTGAAACGACGATACACTCGCTTTTTCGTTTTCTTCTGCGAGCAGGGAAGCAGCCCGCCGCGGGCATGATTTGAACCCGTGTCCTCGGGCTCAGCAGCATCATGACGTACCCACTAAGCCACCGCGACGTGTTCTTTACCAGAAATATCGCAGGCAATGCACTGGGTCACCAAACTAATACAGGCTAATACAGGGAGCAAGAGATTAACGCCAGTCTTTGAAAAATAAAGGTACACATTATGGGCAGGAACAAACTACTACAAAACTCTGTATATTGCGTGTAATTACATGATTTTTCGATCCATTGTTCAATATTTCCGCTTTGCTGCTTCCGTGGCAGGCCGTGTTGGCCGCACGCGAAATGGCGCTACGCGGCCAAGTTAAAAGTCACCCTGAACATAGCTACAGAGTTATTCCCAGAGGACAGTCACGTAAGGCCTCCTGCTTGGGCCTAATTGTGGCCTGCAGTATTTTCTTACTAAAAATGCTCGGCATGGCTCTACAGTCAGGCGGCAGAGCAGATCGCAGAATTGCCACAAGACCACATCTTCAAATCGTCGCTCACATTATGAAATACCTAACCAAGAAGAGAGCATCAATAACATAATAAACCGATATGCTCATGCAGCCACTAATCATGATGGCATAGTCAGCGTAGTATATATTTACCCCGCACGAAAAAAAATATAATAGATGTCATCATCAGTACGCAGAAACAACGCCCTCCACCAAGAAATATTTATCGTGAGGAGCTCTGACAAACGGTGAACTACCAGGGTGACAGAATGTTCACTCAGAGAAGGTTTGATAAGGGTAAAGCCTTTAACTATATAAACAGACGACAAAGCAAAATTCAGAGGCTGCGATTAGACTTTGGCAGCACAGTACAGTAGCAGGTGAAGTTCGAAGGCGATGCCTTCATCCAGCAGGACCGCAATTGGCTATTGATGGCAATGATTATGAATACGTTCGTAAATGCTCTCCTCAAAAACGCTTTTGAAGGAATTCGAGAAACCGCTCTCCGGTCATGGCACCGACGGTGTGTCTGAGAAAACAAAATCGGCATGGGTCATCGTATGACATACAGCCTTTCCGCCCCCTCTCAAAAGTATTGACTTCAGCCCATCACGGACATGTCACCGATCTACCGACTCCGCATAAAATCTCTCTACCCCTATCAAAAGCAAGGATTCAAGCCTACTCACAAACATGCAATATAACAGGATCACGTTCACTTGAAGAAAGTTCTAAAATCATGAGACCAACGGGTACACCGACTCCAGCATGTATGAAAGTACTACGAGGCAACAATTGTCGTAGTTGACCACTCTGGCAACCTTTGTGCCTGCATGGCCCTCCTGCTGAGTGAAACGAAGTGAAAGGTGATGCCATCCTCTTGGCAATCCCCGTACCCGAAATATTGAATTAAAAGGAGCCTAAACACCATTACAAACTCTTGTCTGCCGAGAGAATGCCTAATTTTTCGGTAAGATATTCCCATACACAATGAAGAAAGTTAACAACGTCACCTGAACAGCCGGACACCAGAGTGAAAAAGAACGTGGCACCGACCAAGAAGCACACAAGCCCCCATGCCACGAACCTTGCAACCGCGACTACTGTACTGCCTTCCCCGAGGAACGCAAAGAACGTCGCCCAATCCTACTCGTTCGAACACGATCTTCCCCCGTACTACAAGGGAGTCTCAATCCCAAAGAACTGTAAGCTTTAGGGAAGATAAGCGAACACGAGTACTTACAAATAAATGTGGGCTGAGATGGAGGTTGGGAACATCATACATTAGCGTAAAACTCTGCTTAATTCGCGAAATATATCCTCTTTTCTATGCAACCTACCCATATATAAGGGGTATGATTACGGAAGAATAAGTTTAAACGATGCACTACCATTGAAACGGGGGAGACAGCTTTGACCAGCTGGCTAACATGAGATCAGCGCGAGCTGATTTGGAGGGGAAGCGAAGGAGCTGATGCATTGGCGACGCTAGGCTCCAAATTCGAAATTAAGCTCTCGAGCACCACCTTCTCCTAAACCTGAACTATTTCTTGTTCAAAAAGATTTTCACCCGGTCTGTATCTTCGCAAAACCAAGGAGAGTTAATTTGAAAATAAACTTTGAAACACTTACACTGCCCCCTTTCGCGCTCAATCTGACCAGAGTTAATTTAAAAATAAACTTTGAAACACTTACACCGCAACCTTCCCGCTCAATCTGAAGAAAACCCCACCGTCAAAACCTTTCACGCTCACACCATTAGCAACAGCAGCCAAGACGTTCTCGAGCGAGGGTGATAAAACACCCTTGCGGCTAGTGTTTCTCCCTTCTCTTACCTTCAGTGCTCCTGAAGTGTAGATCGTAAATGCAGCAGTTCCGTTCAAAACCGCTCGCTGGGAGTGCAAGTAAAGCTATCGCGTCCTATATCTTATGACCGGATTGTTGATGTCATCTGCAACTTTTTTCGCATATATCACTGATCACCGATACGTGAGTTCACTGATCTCTAAAAGACTGGCCGAACAAAATGCTTGGTTGTGCCAGATCAATACAAAAATTTTAAAACACTGTTACCCTTAACAATCTCCAAGCAGAATTGTTGGACAGATTTGATTTTGGAGGAGGGGTGATATCGGCAAAGGTGGAGCTTGAAAGAAGGTAACCCTTGGCAGATATAATGGGCAAGCTCTCCTTAAATTAAAGAAGCTTAAATTAACTCATTAATCAGAAAGTACCTGTAAAATACGGAAGCGGCCTACGGAAACAATAATCTGGTAACTCAAAAACACTGAGCCCAGTACAAACGAGGATGGAATTCTGAAGATATACCACCTCTAAAGGGCTACAATCTTGATTTTTGGGTATAAAATACCATGTGCAATTGATATACAATACCTACCCCAAAAATAAAACTGGTTCTGAGTACAGCCAGACCGACAGAACTAAAACCACAGCTGACGACTCGGACTGCTGTAAACTTATATCGAAAAAAGGAAATATGCTGACGTGTCTAGTAAAATGATATTTATTGCCGACAGCAAGAACTGGAATGAAGTGAAAATCAGCGAGAAGTCCGGAGTGCGACAGAAAGAAACCACCATGTTATAATTTTGTTCATGCGTATTTCGGTTTCCTGGTGAAATGCACCCCATTGAAAATCTTTATTCTCGCAAGAAAAGCTTCAAAAAGACTACCATACCCAGGGAAAATAAACGAAAGAATGATTCGTCGTGCAACTCGACTCATTCAAGACCCAAGTAGCAACACAAGATCCGGGTTGTCAGGATGAACTGGAATTACAGAGCAGCCAACACCGCAAGGACAGCCCATACACTAGCGCAGAGTAGACAACAAAGAGGGCACTATCTTTGGCTTCCGCAAAGTTTACACTGCGTTACATCAAACAAAGAAAGCGAACGTCTGTGAAGAACAAAAACACTTATCGGCGAACAATGCTATTTGAACCCACAAGAAGTGAAATATTGCGTTCATTGACTACTTTCTTCACGAAAGGTTTACTAGGTGGTCGGCAAGGGAACTGGTAGGCGCTCGGCACCCTTAAGATCACCCCTATCATCGGTGGAAGTATAAGCAGTGAGATTCCCGGTACAGATTGGTTCTCTACGGATATAAATTATGGTTGCATGTCAACTGGACCTTGATACAGCCCAAATATGTAGCACATCGTGCGGTGTTAGTCATGTTCGTACGTGGTGGGAATTGAAAAAAGGTCGCCTCACCTCCCTCGTGTCCACCACCACCAGAAAAACCACCACCATCATCATCATTATCACCACCATGATCAACACTATCATCGTCAAAACATTGTCCCATAAAATCCAATCACTCAAAAAGGCCGTTTATTGTCGGCTCATTCCTTTTTCTGCATTTTTGGTGCAAGAAACGAGGGTAAGAATAGAGACCTGACGATCTAGCACACCCACGCACAGGTCCTTCATGGGGGGGTACGTGACACACTAAACGAATACATTGAGAGGTTCGGGACTTTACAAGCCTGGCAACTCTGAAAAAAGACTATTCGACCATGTTTCCTGTGCCAAATACTACAGTCTCAGCAAACCATGACAATCTCCACCCTAGCTGACAGAATATAACTAGTGGAGCTTTCCAAGTTAATAAATAAGCGAGAGACAGCTGAGATACGGAACTATATGATGGAGAAGGTTGAATACGCTTTTAAGAACGGAGTTGCCGTGAAAGCAGTGAAGAGGCGTCTTGGCGTGGGGAAAAATGAGATTATGCACTGAAAGACAAGCAAAGCCATGTCACCACAAATACAAATAAAATAGTCACAGCAGCCGAGGAGTTCTATAAGGATCTGTACAGTAGCCTGAACATCCAGGAGAATGCCGAACGAGAAAGTAGCCGGAAGCCGCTACGCCGTTCAGGTCTGCTCACACTAAACTGGTGAAACCAGCCATTGCCAGCAGCTGTCGCAACAGTGCCTTGAACAAAACATGCGAGCACCTTATGGACACCAGTTTCCATTTGCAAGTGCGTCGCCTAAGGTCGGCAGGTTACCCCGCAAACTTGGTTGTAGCGGCGGCCGACGCAATTCGTTCGAAGCAAAGACGGGCTGGCATCGGGCAAGGCGACCAAGGTAACCAGGCAACCCTCCAACCTAACAATGTGGTGGTTGCTCCCTACCTACACGGCATTTCACACAATCTTAAAAAGATTGGTGGAAGGGTTGACGTCAAAGTTTTGATGTCTGCTCCGGAAAAACTGTCGCGGCTTTGCACTGTTACGTGCCCTGTTCCGAAAGAAAAAAAAAAGTGTGGGGTGAAGCACCAAAATCAGTACGTCGATTGCACTGCGGGAATGGTGTATAAGCTCCCATTTTCTTGCCATAGGGCCTACATTGGACAAACAGGACGGTGCCTTAATGAACGCCTCCGTGAGCATGCCAATCGAGCGAAAAAAGACACGGGCGGGAACCCCGCCAGTCATTGGCAGACCTGCAAGTGTTCGCCTCGATTTGATGAATGTACAGTCTCCTTTCGTGATCCCGATCAGCGCACACGGGAGATTGTGGAGGCGGCTGAGATACATCGTGGTGGCAAAGATTGTGTAAGCACGACCTCGGTATCGCTATCAGCAAAAGAGCTGGCCTTCCTGGGCACGCCCATGGCACGAGGACCGTGTGCGCGCCTGTCTAGTGCGCACATACTCTAGTTTAGGACGATGCGCACATGCACTGTGTTTTTTTGTATTTTCCCCCTTTTCGTATTAATATGTTTCCAGTTGGAATTGGCGCTTGTCCCTGTTTCATTCGTCTTGTGTCTAAATTTTGTTGCGCTTTAAATTTTCACTACGGAGTACCAACTAGTTCAAACCCTCACGTTGTTGCGAAAGTAGTTCAGAGGTGATAGACAACCCACCAGTAACGACCGAATAAGTAAGGAAGGCTTTGAAAGAAATGAAAAGGGGCAAAGCACCTGATGAGGATCAGAGAACAGCAGACCTCTTGAAGGATGGCGAAAATTTGTACTTGAAAAACTGGCAAACCTGTATACGCAATGTCTAATGAACGCAAGTGTACTGGAATCTTGGAAGAACGCGAACATCATCCTGATCTATAAGAAAGCACATGAAGCACTTGAAAAATTACAGGCCGGTCAGCTTACTGTCAGTCGTCTACAAGGTGCTTACCAAGGTATTCGCTAACAGAATTTCTGCAACCTTAGATCTTGTCAACCAAAAAAACAAGCAGGGATCCGTAAAGGCTATTAAACAATGGACCGTATTCACACGATGAATCAGGTGATAGAGAAGTGCGCTGAGTATACTGAACACCTTTATATACCCTTTAGAGGTAATGAGAAGCATTTGACTCGTTCGAAACCGTAGCAGTCATTCAGGCATTACGGAACCAGGGGGTAGGTGAGTATGATGTAAATATACTAGAGGATATATACAATGGGTCCACCACTACCATCATCTTCCATAAGGAGAGCAGTAAAATACCTATAAGGAAGTGCGTCAGACCAGAAGACACAATGTCTCCAATGTTATTCACAACATGTTAAAAGAAGTATTCAGAACGTTGGATTGGGAACAAGTGGGAGTAAGGGTTAATGAAGAATGCCTCAGTAACCTCAGATTTGCTGAAGACGTTGCCTTGCTAAGAAACTGGGGGCACGAATTGCAACAAGCATGCTTTCCTCACTGGACAAACACAGTAGAACCGTGGGCCTGAAAATAATATGCAGAAAACCAATGTAATGATCAATAACATCGGGACAGCACAGTGGTTTGAGATACGAAGCGAGGCAGTAAAAGTGGTAAGCGAATATATCTACTTAGGCCAAGTTGTGTCCCAGGATCGCAACCATGAGGCAGAGATGATTAGAAGGATAAGAATGTGGTGGAGTGCTTACGGCACACATTCTCAGATAATGAATGGCAGCCTACTATTGTCCCTGAAGAAGAAACTGTATGGCAGCTGCAACTTACCGGCAGAAACGATACGTTGCAGAAACCTGGAGGCAGAAATCTGAAGGTTCACAAAGAGGGTTCAGCTTAAATTGAGAAAGATTCAGCGGGCAATGGTGCGGAAGATGATAGGTGTATCATTAGGGACAAGAAAAGAGTGGAGTGGGTCATGGAACAAACGCGTGATAAGGACACGTTAGCAGAAATTAAGAAGAAATGGACGTAGGCGGGTGATGCAATGCGAAGGCAAGATAACTGTTGGTCATTAAGCATAACAGCGTGGATCCTTATACAAGGCAAGCGTTGCAGGTAGCGGCAGAAAGTTAGATGAGATCAAGTTTGCGGGGATGAATTGGTCGCAGTTAACACAGGACCGGGGAAATTGGAGAATAATAGGATAAGCCTTGGCCCTGCAGTGGGCACAGATAGGCTGGCGATGATGATGATGATGATGGTGCTGATAATGACAGTCCCAGCCCGTAGTGAAAGAAGCGCCTCGGCTACCGAACACAAGCTTTTTCTTTCTTCATAACCGGAGATGATTTTGGTGGATCCCTGCACGTCAAAGGCCAAATTCAAGCACGGACGTAGGTTGTGCTGCCCATTCGTGCTGTCTCAATAGCTGTGCATCTGGAGCTTGTCGACGTCCTGACAACAGAATTCTTCATTTGCACTGTGCGGAGCTTCGTCTTACAGCGTGGACTGTGCAATACCAACTGGAGCCAAAACGCACGAACTTCTTCGCGCGCTTCGAAAGAACTTCAAAAGCTGTGCAAGGCTATTACAAACCCTAATGTTCCATCCTTTTTTTACAAACTGAAGGAGGATACAGTATTCGTTTATCTTCCCAAGCTCTCCTTAGTGATGAGGTTTCTATAAGAGTCGTCCGATCTAGGATACTGTTATTAAAGAAAAGATTGTGGAGGTGCCTAGTGAGTTACATTAGCTTTACCATGCTTCTAGCCGATGTGGAGGGAAGTTTTAACTCACGGCCTATCACATAACACTTTAACGACACCAAAGAACACTGTCCATTGTCCCCTGCTAGGTTTCTCATCGCGGGAAGGTTTATGGCGCAGCCACGATATGAAGTCGCTGAAGACCCCAACAAATAGGCTCACCAGCTGCGAGTTCTGTGCAGAAGAGGAGAAGAAAATTTCATAGCTTTTATCTCTGCCTCATGGTTGTGGTCAAGGGCCACTACTTGGCCTACGTAAATATAGTTGCTTACCGCTTCCACTGTCCCGCCAACTATCTCAAACCGCTGTGCTCTCTTCAGCTTTGGAGCATTACTTAAGTTTAGTGCATACAAATTTTCAGCAATATTGTTCTTTTCAGCTTGTCCAGTCCAGTAAGGATGCTTTGCAATTCGTACCTCGAGTTACTTAGCAAGCCAACGTCATCAGCAAATCTGAGGTTACTGAGGTATTCTCCGTTAACCCTTACTCCAATCTGTTCCAAATCCAACGTTCTCCATACTTCTTGTAAACATGCTCTGAATAACTTTACAGAGGTTGTGCCTCAAGGCTTAACATCATTTATTATCGGTAGTTCGCTGCTCTCTATATGGAGGACGGTGTTAGATGTAAACCCATTGTGGATATCATCTGGTATTCGCACGAAATGCTTGTCTACACCCTGATTCCGCAATGCCAAAGTAACTGCTGATGTATCAACCGAGGCAAATGCTTTATCCTATTCTATGAAGGCTATATATAGGGGCCTACTATACTCCGCCCATTTCTCTATCACCTGATTGGTCGTGTGAATATGATCCATTGTTGAATAGCCTTTTCGAAACACTGGTTGTTCATTAGGATGAACGAAATCTAACGTGGCAAAATACTTTTAGTGATTACATTGGTAAGTACGTCGTAGAGGACTGACAGTAAGATAATCGGCCTGTAATTTTTCAAGTCCTTCATGTCACCTTTCTTGTGGATTAGGATGATGCTCGTGTTCTTCCAAGAGTCTGGTACACTCGCGCTCATTAAGCAGTTGCTACGCAGGTTTGCCAGCTTTTCTAGTACAATTTGCCCGCCTACCAGGTGCTTTGCCCCCTTGCATTTTTTCAAAGCTTCCTTTACTTCTCACGTTACTTGGAGGACTTCTATCTCTTCTGAACTAATTCGTAGTCTGGTATTATCCTGGATGTCGCGGCTACTGCGCACATCTGTATAGAACTCCCCGTCTACCTATAAATTTTTGGAATCCTATTTGTGATGATATTGCCTTGCTTGTCTCTAAATGCATACATCTGATCTTTCCCCATGCGTAGAGGCCTCTTCACTGCTTTCAGTAGGCTGCCTCCATTGTTCACATCTTGCTCAATCTTTTTTTTGTTATATCTCCTGTGTCAGCTATCTTACGCCTATTGAAATCCTGGTATTTATATTAACTGATTTTGCCGCATTGGTGGCGTAGAGGTAGAGCATCCGCCGCGCGCGCAGAAGGACCGTCTTCGAATCTTGGTGTCGCCCAATGCTTAGCGGATTAAAAAAATATGCGTTTTGATGGAATTGCAGAAGAAGGCCTGGGGTGCGGCCTGATCCCGGCGACCATTGCCGTAACGCATTCCCTCACCAGATCATGATTGTCGATGATGATGATGATGATTGCTATTGGTTTCCCCTTTCAAGCGGGGTGATCACATGTTATCGTACCACAAAGGATTATTATAACCATGTTTTACACTGTTGGTTTCAAACTAGCGCTGGTTAGGGCAGGCTCTAACGCTTATTAGGCATGAAATACTTTTTGTTTTCCCTTTTACAGGTGGTAACTGTCCCAGGCAATATTCCCCTCTCAGCTTTTCGTCCACCAGCATTCTAATCTTCTTTTCGTCCACTCGACAGCCGTGAAGTTAACTTCCTCTGTGATACCCTTAAATCCTAGGGCTTCTGGAAGCCCAATATTCCCTTCATGTAGATTTGGAAGGGTGTAGTAGTGCCAACAACCCCCCATGAGTACACCCTCTTCATTTGTGTTTGTTTATATTCAAGCTGACCCAATCGAAGCTGTAGCAACTAGCAGAGACCAGAGACCGGGAGTGGTTGGAAATGCGGTCAATGAGTTCCACGAGCGGTCCAAGTGGCGCGTAATTGGCAGCCGCAAGCACCAAAACCATGTTCTGCGGGAGGCGTTGAACGCACCCGGCCGAAGAAATAGGTTGTTGAGGTCCTGGCCATGATCACCGAATATTTGCAGCATGCAATGAAACGGTTGGGGGTAGGGATCGCTTGTCACCGAGATGCTCGTAGTTCAGCAGCCGCTCCAGCCCGCTCCGCTCGAACTAAGACCACAGCTGGATGATGGCGGCCTTAATGGACGATGTCCGGCAAGCTCGTACACGATGCTAACCGGGGAAAAGGTTACAAGACTATTCTATCTACTCTCCTGGCTAGTGATACGATGAGAAGAACACGCTTCGAACTATGTGTTCATTGTGTGTGGGATTCCGAGTCCAAAAAGAGGGTAGCGGTGTGCTGTGCACGACACCGCTGGTATCGTGCCCCGGCGGAGCTGGTTCGTTGTCATCGCAGATCTGTAGATGGCCCGAAGAGTCTGGCGAGGCAGCGGGGTTCCACATATCGCGCTCGGAAAAGGCGTCCATGTCCTAACAGTCCATGTCGCAACCACCGCCAGAGACAACCATCCGCGAACGTTGGGTTGTAACTGATTTTTTCAGTTACGGTAAGCGCACGTGAACCTGGGCATGGTGAGAAGGGATGAGCGTCGTCCAGGGGTGTGCGTAAGCTTGCACCAGATGAGGAACTCCTTCATGGTCTTCACGGCGAGGTGAGCCCATAGCATGTATTTCACTGGAACATATAGGGCAATTATTTTTGGTGGAATAGTTATTGCGAATGGTGAGCAGCGTTACTGGTACAGAAATATATCACCAGGTGAAAAAGTAAACCACGTTATTTCGGTATTATGTCGCCAATTTTAATCTAGAGGTAAGCTTGGCAGTTTTCCGGTACACTCGATAGTATGAAGGGAAGTATACTTACACCTATGAATGATATAAGACCGCCAGCCTCCCGTTTGTGGTGGAGCTTAGGAAAGAATTTTAAACTTGTGGCTTCATGGTGCTTGAGCGTATGACCAGGAGCGTTTACATATCGTGACAAAATCAAAAAGAGACAACTATTTTCTTTAGAGGTGAATATTGGAGCGCTTACGAATGTGAGTATAGGTTCCGCCGACTTATTGTAGTCCGTTAACCATGCACTCCACAATGCATGCGACAATTGACGGAGACCCAGCTGAAGTTAACCATTACATTTACGTAGTATTTTGAAGCCGTATAAGCGGCGCGGCGCGATGGTCATTTGTTTTATAGTTTATATCGAGTTTGTTACAGCGCTTGCAGCGAGTGGTTGGCGATTGGCTAATTCGAGGGTTACTCAGAAGGCCGCCCAGATTCTGATTACGCCGGTGGATGAGGCGTGTCTTTTCCTAAGCATGCATTTTTGCATTCTTTTTAAATAGGGATGTGGTGGTGTGTCTTGATAAGGGTTGTGTACATCCTGAGCTTGATCACCTCGTACCTGGCACTTGGGATTGGGAAACTTGGATGGGAGGTTGAGTTGGTTTGAATGAGGTTAGTTTCGGGATTAGAGCATCAATTTCTCTTCTACAAATTGAGGAAAGGGTAAATTAGTCGGTTTGCAAAACAGCGTCATCAATACATTGTTTTGGGTATTTTATATAAAAAGATAAAATCCACAGTTCGTGAAAGTTTGAACCAAAATCGTCTTGCTTTGAGCAAACCGTCCTGAAATTTTGGGCTGGACGATAATATACAGCTCTCTTGCAGTGTGGTAATGCCTACATAAAAAGGCGATTACATCCTCGCTGTATCGGTTGCTACAGAGTTTAGCGGAATACTGCCCATCTAAATGGTACGACAAACGTCCGGCAGGCTTGCACTGTTTTCAGAAAAGAAATCTCAAGGAAAATGCCAGGATCGGCATGGCCTAAGCGAAGGTTAGAACATCCCACGCCATCGGTCTCCCATTTCACGAAAATGCCGTGAGTGTATTTGGGCTGCCTTGGCTTCCTACTTTTTAGGTATTTTTTCATCTGAACTGTCACGTTGCACCGCTTGAAATAGGTCGCGCCTCCTCACCTGCCAGTTATGAGGGAACTGTAGAAATACTGTTTCAGGGGATGGGACACTTTTGGTGTGCGCCAGATAAGCGCAGTGCTGGCTGGCAGCCAGGCTAGGCGCTAGCCGGCAGTGCCGCGCGCCAGGAGAGACCAGCCACCACAGCCACCTTTAGTAGCCCACACAAGCGCAAACCTACCACAATTCGTTCAGCCGTGCCGTAAGACTCCGGACATTGTTGTGCTGTAGTGAATGTATCCCGTGTGCCGTTTACGTTTCTTTTCTGCAGCTTATTTAAAGCCTCTGCCGCCTCTCGTAACGCTCTCAGCGTCAATTTTTAAAAACGAGTGATGTCGTGAACCTTAAAGGTATGCAGGAATACCTACAAGTTTGAGTGTCAAGAACGTTGGAATCTAGGCGTGTCATAGACATATTGATGTATGTAGGTCAGATTCTAATTTCTCTTTACCTGTTGGTATAAATATTACGTGTTGGTATGTCTATTAAGGTTGATCACAGAACGAGCGCATAGAATCGGATGTTTCTTTAGCCGAACGTCAATTTTCAAGTTCAGGAATTGATGTCGCGGGCATGTAACTGAGCAAGACGAAATATAAGTACGTCTTTTGGAGGTAGTTGACGAGAGCGGGGAAGATCGCAGCGGGTAGTCCCCTATGGTTAATATGCAATTTTTCGCTCTACCTCGGCAAAATAGGCGAACTACTGGAACCGATAAACTCACCGGAATTTTCACAGCGACTACACAGAAAAATTTGTTTCCCCACCCAATAATGGGACCAGGGAAGAAAATGGATATTGGTGGTTTAAATACATTATCGACATTACACATAGCACAAAAATAAAGCGGTTCTTTCTGTGCTTATTGGTAGAGTTTGATGTCGAGCAACTACAGTGCAGTAAAGCCCACTTTACACATTTTCATTTCACAAAGGGATAATGATAAGTCAAGGCACATCATGCGCCTCCAGGGAAAGAAAAAGCTTCCGGTGGGCGCAATAAAACCTGGGCACCTGGCGCGGTGAAGCAGACGTCTTTCCTGTTGTGCTATTCCGACGCGATCAAGCCGTTTGGATTTTGCCTTTGATCTTGACTCAGGTTCAGTGGGAAAAAGTTTGGCGTTTATTGGCCTTTCTATCAAGAATGTAGCGTTAAGGTTTCAGGAAAAGGAAAGGTATAGGAAGAACAAACGACTTACCACTCAGCCACCTATATTTGCATTAAGTGTTGGCAAAAGCAGAACAGCATAAATACAAATAATATGCCCAATACTATTCTAACTGGAGATTGCAAATAATCAGAGCTGTGTATTATCTGTCTGGCTAGAAGGCAAAGCATGGAAGACTTATATAAACAAAAAACAAAAAGTCAGTCTCAATTAAAAGGGCTTGAAATATATTACTCTTCCCTTTTAAACTCTGCTGCGTTCATTCAACTCTGATGATGTGTATATATTGATACTTATATATTGACCCATATTGGCCAGTGGCTGTTGACAGGATGGCTACAATTGGTACAAGCTGGCCCTGAATATTGACATTTCACGCGAATATATTATGACGGCTTCATGTCGACAAGATAGGAAAGCGTAATTGTTTGAGTGGTCTATTTCAAAAATTGCACCTGTATGAAGAAACTCGTATGCTTCTCGAAGCTTACAAGAATGTGGTGAACCAAACTATGTGTGGTTTGCAGCATTTATACGTTTTTATTGCTGTAGTTTTAACGATAGTGTAATATTCTACACATGAACCACAAATATAGCAACGTAAGAAATATACAATGCAGTTTAAGGGAGATTAAAGGCCTAAACAGAATAAAAAACGTTCTTCGAAAATATGCGCTGTCGAAAGTATGCGCACAAGTAGTTTAGGAATGTTGTCAAACGCCCGTCATGTGGCCCCGCTATTCACTGCAAGCTTCGTGTTACACAACGTTGTATTCGCTTCTTTATGTTTCCTTGAAAACGGCAACAATGTTTGCTTTTCAAGTTGCCCAAATATATAGGGCTCAAGCACTTGAATTTTTCTTAAGTTCAATATATGCCGTAATGGCGACGTCTGATGTGAAATAGAATTTCGCATGCAGTGCGAAACGTTTTTTTTACGTTCGGATACGTTGTCTATCACTGTCCTACACTTTATTACCTTAAAGAACCCCTCCGGGGGGTATTACATAAGGGGTGGGAAACAGATACAATAAACGAAATGCATATTGTTGTACCCGAGCGGCCGGCCAAAATGTGTTGCACGGGGAGATGCGCCAATAGCTGAGCCGGTTAACGCCTCGTCCAAACCATTCCAAACCGCCCGCGGTGGACAAGCTGAAACACGCACCGCAGAAGAGACCCCTATCCTTTTACGTCGCGGATGGCTCAGCAAGATCCTGCATCGGGTGAACGACCTAAGACGGGATTGTCGCTACTCGCCTAGCGGCGAGGTCACGGAGACGGCGGGTGCGTCGCCCTCCTTTTCCCCATCTTGTCGACGAGGTTGACTGACCGCTTCGCTACCATTCGTAAGATTTTATATTTCAGCTAGGGACAGCCCTTATTGAAGTGATTCAAACTTCACAGGGCTCCATGACCTTCCGGAGGTATAAAATCCTGTTGCTGCGGTTGGAGAAGCGAGAAGTCGAAAACACGCCAAAGATTACATAAAAACGAAGGAACTATTTGTAAAACTTAACAAAATAAGTGTATCAAATTCGGTGGATTAAGTTGAATTGGCAGAGCTGTGTAAATTGATTATCAGAAGAAGAAAGAAACGATACTCATGAATATAACGTGGCTGTGATCTCAAATGGTAGAAATCAAAGCAAGCTTCAGAGCAACTAAGAGGAAGCTACCGATCGGCCACAAAGGATGTGCGCCCTTAGAAACCAGCAGGGTAACTTTGCGCACGACGTGTTCAAGTTAATAAATGTATCCGAAACGATTCTAGACTGTCCAGACTGTACAGCAGCGATGCTAGAAAAAGGGGAAATACTGAGGATACAAGCTTAATTTGCGGATTCCAACCACCAACTATAGAGTAAGTGGAAAAGGCTCTCAAAACCATTAAAAGGAAAAGCTGCAGGTGACGATGGCGTAACTGCTGATCTTTTCAAGGTGGGAAGAGATATTGTACTGAAAAAGCTTGCTGCACTATTGCCGAAATGCTTGAGGACTCAAACATTACCTATTGCCTGGAAAAACACCAAACATATTGCGGCTTATAAATGGGGATATACCAAGGACCTCATCAATGACACACCCATCATTCTATTCGCAGTTATTTTCAAAAGGTATAGTTATGCGCATAGGGGCTGCCTAGATTCTTAGAAACTCACAGACCAAGCTAAATTTGGAACGAATACTCAACAAAGGATTACATTCTTGTTTCGATCAAGTGAAAGTAAATTCCGCAGGCTACACTAAAACCCGTTACATGTCATTTATATAGTATGAGAAAGCAGTTGACGCAGTACACACTGACAGACTATGAGAAAACTGTTGACTCAGTAAACACTGCAGCCGTGTGAAAATCATTGAGAGGCCAGAGAATACAAGAGACCTAAATTAGAGTTCTATGCAACTTACATAAGTAATGCACGCGAAGTATAACCTTTCACAAGCAAACCGACAATATGCCGATCCGACAGGGTATAAGACAGCGAGATACAGTTTCACCAAAACTGTTCGCGAAATGTTTGGATGGGGTATTTGAAATGCTTCACTGGAAAAACACAGTCTTAACAATAAACAGAGAATAGTTGAGTCATTTGAAGTTTGCAGATGACGTAGTCTTGCTCAGTAAGACACTAGAAATCCTGCAAGAAATGCATAAAGAATAATATGAGAAAGCACGGTCATTGAGCTCAAACTGCATTTGCTTTAATTGAAAGAAATGAGGAACAACCATGCCAAAGCACCATCTCCAGCTTCAAAGCAAAACGTAAGAAGTAATACAATATGTCACCTTGGACAGAAGGTTGGTGCTCACCCCAACAGCGAGAAAAAAAGCCGTCGCAGATTAGGTAGAGGCTGGGGAGCACACCTCAAACACTCCCCAATAATCAAATGTAGGGTACCCGTATCACTCAAAAGAAAAATATACAACCAGTGCATACTACATTTGATGACATACGCAGCTGAAATTTGTCGCCTTACTAAACAAATGGCACGCAAACTTACATCAGACCAATAGGCCACAGTGGGAATGATGGTATGAGTAAAACTAGAGACAGGAGACAAGCCTCCAGGAGTAAATCCGAGTACAATCTAGTTTAGGCAAAGAAAAAAAATTAACTTAGGCTGGCCTTGTAGCAACATGAGTTGATCATTGGAGGAGAATAATGGTAAAAGAGCGGATACCAATAGACGGGTCTGGAAGAATGGGAAGGCCAATACACGATGGAGGAATGAAATCGAGAAATCCAGTTGCCAACCCTCGAGTGGCGCAGGGCAGAAGCAGCTGGAAGTGAAGAAGGGAGGTCTTTGTCATGCATTTTTAAATTGTAGGCTATTGTCGGGGTTGATGATAATAACATAATGTGGGTGGTAACAGAAGAAGAGGTGGTAGGTTTTTACTCCGTAGAAAAATCATGAGCCATTCTCCCTTGTGAAGTCTCACGAAATGGAGAAAAGGCTTTTGGAAATGTAAAGATTGTGTACCTAATCGAAATTAAGCTTGTTAGAGGCGTCTTAGCCGGGAAATATTTTTGAAAGCCGACCCGAAGCAGCCTTTTAGCTGTGGCAACGCGTCGCTTATAGTCGGCTCATTAAGTGCGTCCAATACATCTGCGCACATTCTTGCAAAATGCCTCAGCAAGTTAGTGTACGTCTAAGTAACTTGTTCCCAAGCGTTTTCAAGAACGCTTTCAGAAGCACCTCCTATATGCTTGCATTGTTCACATGGGCTAGACTCAGATATTGCAATAAGCTGTCATCACAATTCAAACACAAATTAGCCACTTCTAGAACACTCACGTTGACTTCCCGATGTTCTTCAAATAAATACCTTTGGTTGAAATGGCACACAGTTTAAAAGATACTCAATTAGGAAAGATGGGCTGGTCGTTGTCAAGAGTTTGGAAAACCTCCTTCGCATGTTCATTGTTGACATATGGCAGCAACATCCAAAGCAGGCTTGTAACAAAAAAAATCATCACGTGGACAGCATAACTGAAGAAAATGTTAGGGTGACGTCCATTGTAGCTATTTGGTTGAGCTGACAATATTTCACGTTTGATGCAAGGTTACATTACCATCAATATATACCTCATTTATTTCAAATCATCAGTAAAATGATTGCACATTCAACAAAATAAACCCAATTTTAAGAACGACGCTTTAATTTTAAAACAAGCTACACACGTTAAAGCCGTAAGAATCGCAGGAAGAAGCACTTACAACAAGTGCAACTTTCAACAAGCTATTCATTCATAAGCTGTTTTGGTGACGTCATGTGTCAGGCATCAGTGGTATGGTTTGTGCCCGTGAATCGCAGCTTCGAATTGTTTCTTGCCCCCAGCCAAGTTCCCTCATGCAAGCTGCATGCCTGGTTAAAGCGCAATAAGCCTCGTCATTCAAAAATCCATCACATCAAATAACGAATGCCATCATACAGACGGAAAGACACCTACCTAATAGAGGTGTAGGTAGATTAGTTGAGGTTCTCAATTTATTATCTACTTTGGATCCAGAGATACACACTCCAGCAGTCGTGTTTACTTATTAAAATAGTTTTCTGAAATCGTTAAACATTCTGACCTGCCATTTCACTCAGATTGGTCTGCAGTTATTACAAGCGAAATCACCGTAGCAGCACAGATGCACGAGGTTCAATTCGACCCATGTATGATAAAAGAATGCACGCTCTCACAACAGCAACGCTTGTACCACTATTATTGAACACCTACATATGTTCCACCTCTTTTCAGATTGTTTGTAACCAAATATGTATATTTTAAACAATGGCACTTGTAACATTCAAATGCGAATATCAATCAAAGCACTTGTAAAAAGGCCCTGCCAAAAGTTCATAGGCCACAAAACCAAAACTTAAGTTCACCCCTCAAACAAGGGTAAATATATCAGGAAAATAAATAAAACACCCTTCTTTCTTACCTTAAATAAACTATTGGATCGCTGATCATTTGAAGGTTATTGCTTTGGATTCTTCAGCACAGCAACCTTTTGCATGGCTTCAAAAAACTGTATGTAATTCTTTTTTTATAAGTAGGAGGACGATGCCCTGGCTTGTTTGTTGCCCTTTCGGTGAATGAACCAATCCTAAAGTTCTGTAGTGCACATTGACCGCCTTATTTACCAAAATGAAAACTATCAAAAACAGCCGAGCAGGTTTCGCACTTTGATCACAGTAATTCAGTTTCCAGGGCTAGATTTTATAGAGTAGGTATGTTCTCTAAACGCTCAATCATGCATCGTCCTGTTCGGTGCGTAAGACTAGCCGTAGTGAAATTTATTTCTGTTCTCAATACTGTCATTCGTAATGCGGCGTACAACAATTTTTGTTATTGCCGAAAAAAACAAACGCCGACCAATATCAACAGGCACTCATCTCTAAGGGAGAGTTTTTCGGCACTCAGAATACATGCAGTTTCACAGCAGGAGTCCTTGGCTTGGAATTTTCTCTCTAATCTATTGTGGTTCTCAAAAAGCAGCACTCGGACGAGAATACGGCTAAGACCATCCGAATACGCCGCGTAGTGCAGTCTCTTGTGCCCGGATGTAGGACGACAAGCTTTTAAATAAATATCAGAAGCAAAATGAAGCTGCAGAAAGTTCTCGGAAGAGCAGCGCTATTATATGTTAGGAACTAAGCGCCTTCGTTTTTGCCATCTGAAAAGCAGGGGGTTTGTTCTCTTGACCGAATGACTAAATGGAGGATAACGCAAGTGATGATCTTGGTTGAACCTTGCAGGGCCGAGAAAACATAATTAAACGATGCGCAGGCAGTAACAAAAATAGTCGCCAAGAAGTTTCTTTTCGATTGGCTTCAATCAGTAAAATGGGAGAAGAATTTAGGCTTTGAAATATTTTTAATGCGAAGCAGCATGAGGTATGTTATCCACTTCGCGTCGCTTTTTTTCTGGAAACGGGACGTTGCAGAAGCAGTTATACAAGTTTTTTGGGTGAGACTTTTATTCTTTTGGAAATAGATAATGCTTTCGCAGGAGAAAACTCTTAATTAGTTCTAAGCTTGTTTGAAAAAAATCACTTGGAAGAGTTATTTGGATTGGTATTTTATGTTAAATATCTTTATCTTTTTCTTCTTTATGAGTAACAGCTCTGCTCTATTCGGGAGAGTACTGAGGATTATGGTGCCGTTGCCTTTGAAAATGACTTAGGTGTTTCTACTCACATTTTTTTTGAAGTTGCTAGATTTTTACTTAAGGTGTACAGTTTTAGAATAGTGTGGCAACGTATACTTGCAGAACCCCGGGGTGTGTACTACCGGTGATACCAGACCGAAGCTACCGGCACTTCCGGACGTCGGTAGACCATGTACTCCGTGATTTGTTCTTAGCTAGACTGGACCCAGTTTTGAACAAACGCCTTTGGTGAAAAAATATGACCCAAAATTAGCTGTGAGGTTTTCTAGTGGTACTGCTCGTTATAAAGAAGCTGGACTTGAAGAGTACCCAATGAGGTGCCTAAAGGAACATTTGTAACCACTTTTTGCATCGTGCGAGGTGCCAGAAAAACTTTCATCTGTTATATATATTTGAAGCCATTTTGCAAAAAAAGGCCCTTTAAAATATGCATTTATTCACTAGCAATCGTGCTCCTCCCTTTCGTCGTCATTGTCCGACGACACAAACGCGTAGGGAAAACCCTCTTCTGACAGTTCCTCACCTCGGTAGACCTCCACTTTCTCAATCGGTCCTGTGGCAGTCTTTACGTATGGATTGTGCCGGGATGGCTTGAGAGATTTGTCTTTACCTTCGGCGAGGGCGAACTGTGGAGTGCCGCTCGCTGTGAGACGGCTACCTTGAAGGTGGGAGCTTCTTGTGTGGCATAAGGAAACCCAGAAGCGTGGACGACATCGGGCGGTCACCACGAGCACGTGCTCACGTGCGCTCGATTATGTTTGTGTTAAAATAAAGCGTGAAAGGAGGCAGGGGCGGTTCCAGCGAGGCACGCGCTCACCTCCGCTCAAGGTTTGCTGTCTCCACCGTACGGGTTAGTGTCGGCCCGATCTGCTCGGCCGTTAGAATCAAACTTATTGGGAGAAAGCATCGTCATACGTTTGTGCAGTGTGTAGAATAGGTTTCGTACTCCACACTGCCACCTTGCAGCAAGCCCTACGTTGCGCTCATGATTAACGCCTAACGGCGCAAGAGGACTTTTTTGGTTTCCTATCTTCCCTTCGACCTGTAGCGCCGTGACTATTAAATCCTGAATCCGTTTAACTCGCCCAGCTTTCACTGTTTCCAACGTTGGCCATACGGCCAAATGAAGGTAGGTTCATCTCAAGGACTTCCAGAAAATCTTGCCTACGCCAGTGAGATGTTATCTCGCAATGCATGGGCGTGGTTGCGGCTGCACTGCACTTTTTCAGGGGTGTTCGGTGAATGGCCGGCCCGTCAGCCAGTTGGTGCGACAAGCTACAGCGGGAGATATTCACAGACCGGCAGCGATTCTGTAGGCATGCCTAATGCCTCCCTTAAAAAAGAAAGTACGTTTCTTGCAGCCAACCTAACCCCTCTAACTTTCAATTCTAAGTGTAGCATATTAGCGAATGTTTAGGCACTTTGTACTATTCGATCACTCTTGTGTGTGTTTAATCCTACGAAATATTTCTCGCGTGTGGCACGCTCCCTTGTTTGGACATTTGTATTGCCTTTGAGTGGCAATCGTCCCCCTTGCCGTTGTTAACCTTGCTTCTATTATTCCTGGTTCAATTTTCATTTTTGTTTGTTACGGCTGGAAGAGCCTATACCGATGAATCTGTAGCAATGAACTTTATGGGCTCCTATGCAATTATTCCTTTTTTCGTGGATTCGTGATTTTATGTAAAACAAGAATCGCCAACTCAGCATGTATTGTTGCGTTTATACCTATCCGTCGTCACGTCGCCATGCTTTTTGTAATGCTAATGCGTTAGAGCAGAAAGGGTGTTTTACTTGGCTAGAAGGAACGCTCCTTCAAATATTTAACATACTCAGATTTTTTTGTGTCAATCTTTCACTGCCAAATATTTGCTGCCATAGTTTTCACAATTGATAAAATCTGATACATTGCCCCACTCCATTTCGCCAATGTTTCTTCATAAATAGTGATTATGGTTTTGTCATAGCATCAGAAGCAATTGCAGTTATTGATTGCGCCGCTTGCAAGCAAAACGCTATGTACACCACTCTTCATAGAGAAGAGTTTGTGCTTGTTCCATTCAATTTGTTTGTTTTCGGCAGAGTTCTTGATTATTTATTTCCGGTAGCAGTAAAGCCAGATCAGGAACCCGGCAAAAGAAGTGTTGCCGCAACTCTAAGGGATCAGTGTACAAGCCCTGCTATTTTCACTGGGGGCAGTGAAATTCAACAGAATGAAACGGCATGCCCTGCGATGACCCAGCAAATACACAACGCCTTTTTAAAGCGAAGATTTTTACCTCTACCACTGGCACGCTATATTCGTTATAAATACCACCTATTCTTTATAAATGCCACCTTTACCTCTAAGAATGTCGCTTCTCCCGACCATTGGAATCAAGAAAAAAGTAGAGCAAATAAATAAATGAAGTTACTAGCACCGCCAGAAATCGAACCTGAACAGGACAGAGAAATGGAGCGAGAGCCCTTGTCTTACCAATTGAGGTGCGACCCATGCCAGACGGGAAAGACAGACGGAGCACTCACCGAGCACATTCGCCGCTTTACCCCAGCATTCTCCCTTAACGCCAGGTGATAGCGTCAACCGACCTATCGCGCCACTGTGCGTTGCGCCCACGGTACTTGTAACTGCCGCGTGTGCGCCTTGCGTATGCGCAAGTAGTTTTAAAAATTCAAGGAAGCTCACAGCAACGCATGGCATCGCATATCCACTCCGTCTCTTCTGCAGCCGACGGAGAGAAAAAAGTCTGCCGCAGATATGGTTTTGACCTTGAGACGGTTTTGACCGGGTTTGTCTTCTTTTGGTTTGATAAAAAAGAGTGCCCTTTTGTGCTTCAATACAACTCAACCAACCACCGTTCATGAATCATGCATTGAATTACCCTAGCAAATACTGACTCTGAAAATGTAAAGGATGTGTTTATTGCATTTTACTTGTCTAAAGTCTCATTCTTTGTTGAGCCACGTGTATGTGAGTAGTCAGGGAATGCCAGGCAAGCTCCAGCCTTGCATCAACAACGATCCTTTCGGAACATGGGTCCAATACTTTTGCCGAGGAATATCCATGCACAAACGGATTAGCAGAATTTTTTTTAGAAAATATTGTTCGCATACGCTGTTGGTGCATTGGTTGTAGCGGGTCAAGGTGCGAGATGGACAATGAAAAGGTGTAGTCAGACCCACGTCGCACTGGTCGTAAGCTGCGCCAGCGAGTGTGGGAGAAACGCAAGAGAGACTTGGACGATGAGCAGAGGAACACACACCAGCCGTAGGAGTAATAATGCAGGCTGTAGTGGCCTGCAACAGCGCAATGGAGGCAGAACGTTCCACAAGTGAAGCCGGAAGTCTGGGCAGGCGAAGCCATGTTGTATGAAAGAGTTTAAGGCATCTGGCACCTTTCAGGCACTATTTACGGTGAACACAACCAAAACAAGCTGTTCCCCTGGAACGAGACCTGCAAAGACCCCAGTGCGACACTGCAAAACTTTGCGTGCTTGGAAATAACAGAGGTCAGGCGTGAAAAAAAAGTGACTTTTATCTCTCAGCCTCTAGCTCAAGTGGGAGGTGTTCACTGCACCGAACTATTGAAAGCTTACAACGCCATTATTTTGAGGAACTCATGGAACACCTATCCAGCACTCTCAGGTTTTTAAAGGTTATCGCTCAAATTGAAGTACGCCAAGAAGTGACGTTTCAGGGACAGCGACAGCATTAGAAGGTCCGCATAGGATATTCCGACCATTTGCATAAGGTGGTAAACAGAGAGACCCTTCGAAGTCTTCCAGGACTTTATGGGCACCGATAAGACCATTGAAAATTTCCAGCAGAATGTGGAAATCTTCGAGACCAACCGTGGCGGCAGGAACGAAGAAAAACTGGCAGAAGAACCTCACCACTTTTTCAAGACCAGAGTTCATCAAGAACTGTGGTAGAGCAAAAGAAACTCGGTCAACAAAGACTCCACCACTCAAATTAATCCGAGTCACGAACGCAGTCATACGACGCTAGGTTGCTTATTTCGCAATAACCACAACCCCCACAGGCTGAGTGCCACCGTATATCAAGGAACAGAGACACGAAACAAATTGCTGCAGGTGACATGACAAAGCTAACGAGATTGAGGCACACCCTTATTGAAACGCCCGTAGCGAGAACTGGGATGGCTGCCGCGTTGCCATCCCAGCAACAAAAAAAATTCGACCGCCTAAGCAGGCACTTATTCGTTATAAATACAACAATAACCTGAAATAAAAGAGCCAGAAAGTCCCACACACAGCCGCGGGCAAACCACAAACAGCTCTTTGACTAGCTATCCTATCAAAGTACATGAGAAAGTAGAATACAGCACAATCTTTGTACGCTAAAGTCTCGTTCCTCGCGACGTAAGGATGAGATGAACACTGACAATTTATTTTCTGGACCGGAAAGCGCGTCGTCACGTGGAAGAAGCAGAAGGACAAAATAGACACGCTGGTTTTCGAATGCACAACGCTCGTTGTCCGCATGGCAAATTTCCTGTTTACGTCATTCTCGCCAACTTCGACGATGTATGCAACAGCCTCGTTGCCACTGCCAGATCAGAGAACTGCATGATATGCGGACCCCAATATGCACTGCACCAGTGCTAGAGAAAAGTACACAGCTTGCTAATATTCGGGGAAACAATTCGGCTTCCATAAAAGCTCGCATATGTTTGCCCCTTCAGTCAGAACAAAGTCCACAACTGTGGCCTGTGGCCCATATCTAAAATCGGACATGTTTTGTTTTCGAAAGGTAGCACCCTGGAAATGACGCCAGCAAAATTTCTTGCAACACGGATGAAGAAATATAAAGCTTTAAATGGTTCCCATGAGCTGGCATACGTATTTAAAGCGGTAGACATGAGTCTAAGTTGTCCAGTAGAGGAGGCGACACGTACTGATGAACGCGAGCGCAAACGCTTGGGCTAGTAAGGTCCGCTATGCGGTTTTTACGAGGGCACATTTAGGTGGTGTCTTCAAATCGAGTGGTGCAGCGATCAAGAAAACAACTGTCGAATAACTTCTATTGTCCAGGTGAAAACAGCAGATGTTACGCAGTTAGAACTTCGAATAAGTGCTAGCAGACGTAGCAGTTACAACGTCTTAAATACCAACAGTAGGATGTTCCAGTAATCCTGAATTAGGTACAACTGAACATGAAAGCAACTCATGGGCCACTTACGCCGATGCTGTATCGCGGAGTTATGACGTACCTTGTATATTGCAAACAGTGGCATCTATGTTTAAATTTGCCTTAGTATCTATACTCGAAGCTCCATCGTGTTGTACATGTGTACAATCTGTTTGTTTCAGTTGGTCCGCGCCAGTGTTTTCCATTCGAAAAAAACGTTTATTGAATTGCACTGATGAGGTAGAAATGGAGATCACCACTGTGTGGTATCTGCCAGTCAATGGTAAAGGACTGCTGGAGAGACATTCGTCTCCCGAAAAGTTATTTTCCCAAACGAGTTAGCCGTAAGGTACTCTCGTTAGTGGCATCATGGTGAGTTTTATTACCGCCATCATAGTCATCATCCACTGTGCTTCGGCCAGGCAATAGCGAACTAGAATGATGGGGTGGTGAGAACGGCGAAGGGGCGTGCTCTTTAGTGTAGAAAGCAAAAGGCAGCGCTTCTGCTTCCTCTGAAGTCGCTCTACTTCAGGTGGTCGGTAGTGGGTATCGGTGTCATTGTTAATAATTATTGCCCTTTATTTAAAAAAGCTGCTGGCTTCTGGTATCCAATTACCTGGCTAGGAACCTTTTGTTGCTAGTCCGGCCTGTTTGAGCTGAGTAAAAACACCTATAAATCCGGTTGTTTTGGGTCATTTGCTAGCTGCAAACACGATAGGAACACGCACGTGCGATGTGCTGCCGGCGGGCAAATGTCATGTTTGTTCCTTTGTGGGCAAAATTACTTTTTTTAGGTAAGCTTAGTTATTCTATTTAGTCTTTTTAGTTATTCTGATTGTCAGCGTGTGCATGACTTTGCCAGGCCGATAAGTATATCAAAGAAGGCGAGCTTTTTGTTGTTCTATTGCAAGTGCAAGAACCTGCAGAAGGTAAAAATGAAAACGCTCTTTTTCTAGGCGGGAAGCACAAAATTGGCTTGACCAAGCAACGCTGTGTGTCGCATAAAAATGTTCTAGTCAAAACGCGACACTGCGAGTTTAAGTGGTGTTACTCAGTTTTAAGTCCTTTGAAGCCTCTCACTCTGGGGTGTAGCTGCTGTAAATGCTCGAAGTAAAACAATGAAGGTGGTAAGTTAGATAACAGACACCACCTTCCCGCGAGGGAACCCTGAGTTGATGCGAAGCATCTCGGAGGTTCCGAAACGTTCACGAGATTGGGTATCCAAATAACGCAAAATGACGGAACTCCAAACTGTGCAGCGTGATTCAACCGAAGCAGCAACTTAGGGAGCGGCGCGCGCACCGGGTTTATTATGTAGAGCAGATGGAGTGGAGACAAAGAAATAAGAGAGGAGACGCGCATGCGCGCTTAAGGCGCAGCTGCGGTGATGAGTCGCGCGCGTGCTATCGCACAGCTGGCGTGGAGAAGGGGTCCTGAGGAGCAGCGCGCGTGCTTTCGCACAGCTGGCATGAAGAGAGGGAGAGTAGGAGGCTATCGCAGCTGGTGGGAAGAGGGGGAGAGGTGCGTACGGACAACGGACGATGGACGGACGATGAACAAGAGAGCCGAGAGCAAGAGATGCTTTGCATCTAAAAGCAGTGATCTCGGCTGGGACATTTTTTTCAGTTGTCGGAGCAGCCATGCTGAAGCTTACTGTTTGTTGTTACCAGCTCCACAGTTTGAAGGATTTTGTCTCAGTGTAGCTCTCGGAAGCTGAAACACACATTGAAGGAGTTTTACGTCAGCTACAAACTGGTAGAAAAGCCCGGATTGGTACAGGAGGTCTCCGTGGTCTTTTATACGCGTGAAATCACCTGGACCTAACTTTTCTTTCCATTTCCTTTGGTGACCAAATGCCACTTCATTCAGCTTTTACAATCGGTCTTCAATACGCTCTTTCTTGGTAAATAACCAGCTATGTATGAAATAAGCCGGCCGTCAGTTAATAGTTCTTTGGAATGATCTGGAAGCTTTTGCACAACCACTGTGTCGCTGTATTTCCGTTTTGCATTCATCAAGGCGTTTGGCCACGAATTTTTTCTCGCCCCTCGCAGCCCTTTTCTGGATAGCATCTGTGTCTAACAGTTAAATAAGGGCGCCAGGCTGTCAGTTTTATGGGAAACCGAATGTGCAAGGTTTATGAATGCGTACCAGTTCACAGCAACCACGAACTGTCTCACGATTCCGCACGACTGCCTCATGATTCCTAAAAGAAGTTCTGCCGGATTCTGGCTGAGACGGCCACTCATCACGTACTTCGAACCGACATTTTATGCGAGCTACTTCAAAAGTGATAGCACAACGGATAGTGTCACGTGCAGTCCTGAGGTTGTCGACTCGCCTAAGAAGTCCTCCTGTCTGTTGGTGTGGCTTTTCCTTGCGTTGAAAAAGGGCTAAAGGAAATGTAGCTTGTCCACCGACAAAAACACTGGGTGTAAAGCTTCACCAGCAAAGAGAGATGTCATCGCTTATTTGAGGTCACAGATGGTCCTGAAACAAATGTAAACGTTTTACAGCGCACATCAGGAGGCACTACAACCGCGCTATCGCAAGGTACATCTAACAATTGTTAACGCTAAGTCATTGGCATTGCCATACTCACTCAAAAAACAAAGCGTGGCTGAAGTGCCCCGCACGCCTCCCTGAACCGCGTCTTGTACAACGTCAGCACCTAGTTGACTTTGTCGCTGAATTGCTGGAAAGCTAGTGACGCCCTCTCGACCTCGAAATTGTTGGGATCGCTGTGGCTAAAAGTTTGTCCATGCAGAAATTGCAGAGCCACATTCTTTTCATCCAGTGCCACCCGTTGGCGGACAGCCTGAGGAGACTCCTAAAATATAGAAAACATAGGTTGTAGTATATCATTTCTCAAGATGAAATTTATATTATTATGGCGAGTGCAGCTCAGCCTGTCTAAGCATAAGTTATGTGACCTTATGGAAGTAAGTACTCGGAAGTCAGCAGGCCATTGCGAAAACACTTGACGGCGTAGGCAAAGTTTGAATAGGATGTGACGTCGGTGCTCTGGACGAACAGGATGACGTGCACTACACTTCGTCTTTGTTCAAGAAGCGCCAATGCTGATCAAGGACCCAATCTTACTGCCCCAAGTTGCTCCGCCAGATGTGATGAAGACGATTTTGACAGCTGAATTTTCCGCAGAACTTATGGCTTCCAGCAATATTTTTGTCAAAAAATTACCTTTTATTTCCCTTCGTGTCGAATGCTGCCATCACGACAGTTCATTTACTAACAAATATGATGTAGAGTATGGCTACCCCATGGTCACAGACGGTGTGCTTACTTTCTTCTGACGTAAAGAACCCAAGATCGTCAAAGCCTTCAGTGTAGGCACCACTGTTGAATCACAAAGGCTCCGAAATTTTTTTCGTCACCAATAAGGCCTCCGTATTCCTTGAACGCGTCCATTGAGCTCGCGTTCTCGATCAGCACGTCACAGACTTTAATTTCGAAGCCAAACCCTGCTTTGTACGGCTGCAAATATTTCCTCAGAATTGGTTTGCTGGGCATTGAAAGGATGCTCTCTTTTATCACATCAACATACAGTGAGAGTCCCATTTTCTTCATCAAGCACTCTAACACATATTGATTTATATATATAAATATATCATGACTTTATTGCTTCTACGCAAAAAATACCTACAACTATGACGCACGGTTTCACGCGGTTTGGATGAAAGCCATCTCTGCTATCTTCTATATTCGTGTTTTTGGCCACTGTTGCTGCAAGTTGTCTTTGTAGGGCTGTCGCACGGTTTCGGCGTCATGCAGCCTTTTGCATTTCCCTCTTGACTCGTTTAGTGGTGACTTTTCCTCTCGCCACGTAAAATCTTGGTCGTGAGGTGCGGGACATCCTACTGTTCAGATATTTTTGTGTGGCCTTGCAGTCTTCGGAAACAGCAACTGCAAAAAAGCGGCGTACCTGAGAGATTAACTCGGAAGATGCTGATACCATTGGTGTCATCAGCAGCAAAGTTTGCAATAAACAAGTTACCTTCAGAAGAAGCTTTCCCCAGGCACTAAGTGGCGATGTCAGCATCTCCAAATGTCGTCGTTTCAGATCACAGCTTCGGTGTTACCACGTGAAATACATCACTATACTTCGGAGCCGTCATGGCCAATTTGCAGGCCTGACTTCTGTCGGCTTCATTCAGCAACACTGTTCGCAACAGCTTTGTAATCTATTTCTGAGATTCCGCATAACAAACCGCAAAAAAATGTTTGCTTCGAAAGTTTGTCTTCATGCGGCAGGAAACTCCCTGCAGATTTCTCAGGAGAAGTTTGAGCTTTTCCTCTTTTTGTATCGCCTTGGTAGCGAAAAGAACGCGTAGATTTCCGGCAAAATGTAGCCGCCAGCAAACCTTTGAAAGAAGCTTCACTGCTTGGAGAAGGCTAATTGTGAAAGGCTCACATTTCATAGAATGTAAATTTTCATTTGGTGAGCTCTGCGGAGAGAGAGAAACGTGGTGTTGCTGACGCACCTCATCCTTCTCGGCTGTTGCGCTTTTCCGGGGCTTCATGGTGGCTGCCGAAAGTGGAGCATGTGACGTTGCCGACGTTTTTCTTTTTCGGCTGCTGTATTGCGCTCCGTACAGAATTTGACAAACAGTCACGCAGGATAGTACGTACTGCGCTGGGAGCCAATGAAGGCTTACCGCGTGCACGTCGAACTTCAGGACCTACGTACTACGTCTGTGTGATCCCGCATACGCATTATGGCTTAAAATGGTGCTCACACACTGCTGAGGATATGGTTGAGGGTCTGTCCAGCCTTCCCAAATTTTCTTCCCCGTTTTTGAAGTCTGTCGTCCAGGGGAGCAGCAAAAAAAGACGCAGTGGAAGCACATGGGTAACTGCTGAGACAATCCGGAGCAAAGCAATGGGTGTCTGTCCTTTGTTTGGCATGGCAGCTACCTGGCCTGCCTCACCGTTACTGGACATCACGCGCGATAGGTGTTTTTCGGACGATAGCATACCGCTTGCTGCTGTAGGAAAACGTCACGGAAATGTACAACACGCAGAAAATGTCAAGCCTCGGCCATAAACAGCCAGAATATATGTCTGACCGCGCGCCGGCAACGCATTGAACATGCCCTCGTATCGGCTTTGTCGCTGACAGACGACACAGAGCCAATATGTTTGAAGCCGTCGCCCGGTGGCTCAAACGGGCGGGGTAAGCAACAAAACATTTCCTGGAAAAGTACGCGCACACCGAAGATGAGTTTCTTACAAAAAGGTTAATCAGTGTACCACAGTAAAACGCGATAGCAATAATAACTGCCGAGCGCCTCAAGCAACAGGGAGTACAAAGGTGGCACTTTTAGAAGAAACGATGGTGCGTGCGACATTTCGGTGCATGTTAAACATCCCGAGCTGGTCAAAATTAATCCGGAGCCCTCCAGTACGGTGCGCCTCATCGCCTGGCTTGCGTCGACGCGTTACACACTATAATGAATCAGTGAACTTTTTAGACGAAGGCGGAGCGGCGCCTTTGTCGGGGAAGACG